>JAGVSP010001645.1:0-112812 GCA_022494985.1 Micrasema minimum
TTACATTGTTACTTCCATAATATACGTTTTATACTGTTTTAATAAAATTTTATTACTTTTTAAGAATAATCCAAATTTTTGTTTTTTGGAAAATTTTTTTTTTTAAAAGAAAAACTCTTTCAAAATTTTTTTCTTTAAAAAAAAACGTTTAAAAAAAAAAAATTTTTTTTTTTTCCGATAGCCAACCAAAAAATTAAAATAAATTTTACATAAAGAAATTTTTTTTTTTTAAAAGGGAAAAAAAAAATATTTTATGAAAAATTTAAATTTGAAAATTTTTTCTTGGATTAATAAGAAAATTATTTAATTTTAAATAATCCCCGGAATTTTTTTTTAAAACCGGTATAAAAATTTAATTTGAAAAAAATAAAAAAAAAGACGTTGCCCAAGAAATAAAAAATTTTTGTGAATTAAATAATCCAAATTTTAAAAAAAAAAAAAAAAAAAAAAAAAAAATTTAAAAAAAAAAAATAATTCAAAGGGGAAGAAAAAAAGTACTTTTAAATGTGAAAAACCACATTCAAATACATATTTCTACTGACCCAACAGCCAACCTCTAACAACTATACCACGAAGGGGTCTATCTATCTAAAATTTAACTACATAAATTTTGTGAATGTATTTTTCCGCCCACAATAATATATTATTATAATGTTTGTTCTAAGATTTTTCCACTGTTGTTTAAATAATTTTTCATCTTACAAGTGAAATAAAACCAAAATTACTGATAAAATTTTAAGTGATTCATATATTTGTCACATGACAACTATTATTGTTAGCCAAATAAAAATCACAATCAAATCCAGCAACTTTTGTTTGCATTTTCATATTTACGTCACATTCGAACACAAAATTTATTTAACGATAAACTGTGCATAATGTACTTATCAAATAAAAGCTGATAAATAAATGCCAATAAATTTAAAATAGCAGCGCGATATCACTGAATTCTGTGCGATATTATCACGAAGAATTTTGCGAAAATTAACAATCAGCATTGTATTTTAATAATCATTGCATTGTGTATTTCTGAATTTATTACAATTTTAATCTAAATTCAATAAAAATACGTACAAACCAACATTTTATTTGTTAACTTCCCAATAATATGAAAAAACGACAAATCGCACCTTTAGGACGAAAACTACCTAATACAAAAAAAAAATTGTAACGATATATCATCATAAAGACTGAAAAAAGAACATAATACATAATTTAGTATATATTTTATATTTTATTTTAACACAGAAAGGTGCATAATCTCCTATAAAAAATAAGAAGTAATCGATATGAACAAATACGATGGTGTTTACTTGCTTCTACTGAGAATTTCCGAAAAATTGTTATTTTGAATTAGGTCGTTTTCGTCCTGAAGGTACGAAATAATGTAAATAAAATTATTATGTATCTTTGAGACATATCTCATAAAACACACTCTGAAAAGTTTTTAATTGTGTGAACAAAACGTATTTTTACATTGTTTAAACAACACCTCTTGAAAAGTTCTCCACACTCGAAAACTTTGCGTACAAAATGTTTATGTTTCTAAAGAATGTATTTTCTATTTCATTTAACGGCACAATAACTATTAAATCTGTAGTATAAACCTGGGGGTTAATGCTAGAAGTGCCTATGTCAAAAAAGTGCATTGTTCAGGAGAGGGAATTGGTTGTTTCTTATAAACAATATTTGTTAATTACTTTTAACCTAATAAATACATTATGAGTCTTTACCCTCCTCACATTACAGTGACATAGGCACATATAGCATTAAAAGAATGGTAATTTATGAGTGGTTTCTGATACCTAACTCATTTAGACCAAAATCTGACATAAGCATTTCTAGCATTAACTCTCAGATACATACAAAGTATCTCTAACAATGTTTCACTATGTCGATTTTTGGATATGCATAAACGAACTAAAAGTCAACACTGAATACCTGTAATATTCTGATTAATCAATATGACAGAAGGTTAATAAAAACAGATTGGTTAAAGAAAATGAATTAACTAGTCAAGAAATGTTAGTAATATTAATTTGCTTTAATGTATCTTCCTCACCCTTGTTTCACAGAATCTTATAACTGACTGAAGCACAGATTATGACTGAAGCGTCCAAGATGAATCTCGACAATATAAACTGTCGACTTCGTGTAGTGCCGGGCGCTGAACAGAATCAACTCGTTCTTGGCCAAGTTATCATCACCCAGGTACGCACATTACTCGAAAGTGACCAGCAACCGACATAATACAGACATACAAATAGTTTTTTTTTTTTACTAAAGACCTGTTCCTTGGTATCAATGTCGTTGTATTGAAGACAAATGATACATAAACCTGATTCTGATTATGTACCAAGTACTTGCATAATGATCGTACAGTTACATGCCCAGTGAATGAACAAGTCTTCAAAGGAATATTATTTTATTACTTTTGTTGCTTTCTGTTATATTATTAATTACGAAACAAATCATTCATTACTAACGATGGCCGTTAAGAATTTTCTTTGAGTGCGTTCAATATGACTCTTTACGTAATTACCAATTAAGGCTGCACCTTAAGCCAACGTTAGAAATTTAAGTGTTTTCAAAATGGCAACCACAAAGTTCAAAAATATTTTTTTTAAAACAATTTTCTGGGGGAATACTGTTATCGATTTTTAAAAAAATGCATAGCTAACGATGGCAGCAAAATACAATAAAAATAGTTAATAATTAGAGAAGCACATTCAATTCCAGAGAATAAACTTACCCGTTTTTATTTTATTATGTTACATGTAAAAAATAAATAAAAACACCATTTTGCAGCCATGTTTCGTGAGTACCGCCATCGTGGTACCATGTTATAAGTATAAGGCAAAACACGGATTTTTTTCTATCGTGTTATTGCATTTATTCTCGTTTAGTTTATCTATACTAAATATCATGGAGTCGTATTCCAATATACTCAATACACATTTATATATTAGTGAATGTACAATTATTTATGCACAGACGATAAACCAAAAAACTGAATATGTATCCTATCTTTTCTTTTTATCTTTGCACTCACCACCTCAAAGTTTGGAATAAAAACATTATTATTATTTATCTCCTATCCAAAGTATAGCGCAAAAGACTAACAATTCGGCTATTTAGTACTAAATCTAAATAATATCTCTCTGTATCTTGGGCATAGGTTACTAGGTACTGCTACTTTCCCCTATCACCCAATGGTTCATAGGCACCGCATTGAATCGCCAAGTGCCGAGAATCTTAATAATTTGTTACCATGTTGTATGGACTTAGGTTTACGTATCAAAAACAAAATGGACGAAACTGGATCATCTTGTTAAGTTAAAAAGTGTCTACTTGTTAACAACACGAATGATTAGAACTAAACCGGTTTAAAGTATTTGTTATAAAAACTATGGGACGTTTTGCTTGACCTTCTGAATATTGCAATAACAGCCCTGGGCTGGAATCGCAAATGAGTGTCTTCTGGTGCCCGATCATGAAAATCGATAAATGTGAAGAAAACTGCGTTAATGAAAAACAACGATTTTCCTTTTTTTATTATTTAAAAAAAAATAAAAAAATTTTACTCAACAAAATAATTTTTTAAAAACATATTCAATGAGGTACACAATATTAACGAAAATATTTAAAATATTAGATGAATAATTACTTTTGGGTAAAGAATAATCTATTGATTTTACCGACTATATTAGAAGGTAATTACATAATATGTATATGTATTCATTATTTAAATCCTCTTCTACTACTACTTTTCCTCACTGCACCTGCACCCAATGGTACATAGGGCACTGCATTGGTACACCAAGCGCAGTGTTTCTCAATCAAGATATACAATAAAATATTGAATGATCTTCGGTAAAAGCCTTTAATTGAACGTTCATAAATGCATGTTTTTATCGATTGTGGAAGGTCTCTGCGTTATCTTTCCATTGGAATACGGGTCCTGATTTCATGACTTGAATTAACAAAACTTCTCGTCAAGGAAGCTCATGAATCTAAATCAGAGCATAATTTTAGCTTTTAACCTTTAAAATGTGGAGTGGCTTGTAACAAATCAACTGTAAGGTTAGTTATATATTATTTGTTAGTTGTGTAAAGAAATATGCATACGTGCAATGTGCATATTGTGCATGCATCTACATGGTTTAAATTGCACTCCCACGCGACACCAAAACCTGCGCATAATTTCGTCTAAATTAGTTATTATTATTAGTCGAAGTTAATATTTTAATGGATTTTAGTTTGTAGAACTAAAATATACTTACTGCTAGACTAAACCAATCGATTTTTAAATATTTTTTATTTTTTATTTTCAGTGACATTTAAAAAAATACCATGGAAAAGCGAAAAAGCCTTCACCACAAAATAGGGGCCACCGCTATGTAGTGGTGAAGACTCTAGATTCACATTACGGAGGTTTCGAGTTTGATTCCCCGTGAGATAGCAAAAATGAAAAGAGATGTTTCTAAAGCCTGGAAGTTCTACAACATTGTTATCTCTATCATTGAACCTCCTGGCAGGTTGAAGTTATTAATTAATAAATAAATAGGATAAAAAATCGACCTTCAGTTAATAAAATTTTAAATGTTTTTAAACGTTAGTTAATTAATAACACACTTATTAATTGGACTCCTAGCCTTTTAGGTGTATCAAGGAGCAGTACATCAAATTGAAATAAAAAAAATAAACATGTTTTTGATTTATATTCCCTACCACTTAATCTTATTTTATGTTATTACTTCATAAATAAATGGTAAGTGTATACTTACTAATAACCGTTCTTTTAAGTTTCAGACTAAAAAATACATAATAAATTGCTCATCAATACATTGCGAATTTTCAAATTTTACGCAACGTAGAACGTAATAAAACTCGTGAGAACAATTTTCGACCTAATTACTTAGATTTAATCTTCGCCTGAGACGACAAAGCCGTAACCGACCAACAAATGTAATTTGTGACCTTCAGTAATAGAATTGCGTATATTTCGGAACAAATTTTCCGTTTTTTTCTAACGATTCTCACAGTTGAACAACACGGGATTTCCAACAATTCATAACAATAACATAAACTGTAAAATATTGGTGTTAATTCTTAGAATGTATGTATGACTATTTGTACATGTTACCCAGAATTTTACTGAAACAATTATGTTCAACAATTCGTATGAAGTCACCGTAATATTTGAGTAATAAGAGTAAACAGCCGATTCTCCTGTAAAATTGTTAAAATGATGTTTTGTGCACTGTGCATCCATTGTTTAACCAGTGAATCTAGTAGCAAACTAGATTAAGGATTCAATTCTTCTCTATGCCTATTGCTCTAAAAAAATATTGCCATCTAATTTATGCATAGCCGCAAAGTCGAAATAACTGCTGTTTGATGATATAATTTTGGCATATGGGAAAGAACTAAATAGTACAAAAATCATACAAACTGAATTTAATAACCAACTGATTCATAGAACAAACACGAGAAATACGGCTTTTTGCTTTAAATTTATTCTGAGTTTCTGTCTCTATTGAATATAATTATTATACTAATTTTGTATAAAGATAATCGACCCCATTTCTTCAGTTTACAAACGAAAGACTGAATAAACTAGTTCAAAATGCATGGTTTAATAGGCATACACATACATTCGACAAATAATATTTCCTTATAACTTTTAATGGTAATCATAAAAATAGTTTTTCCAAACCTTGAGTTGGGAAAAACAATTTTTCCAAATCCACAGATTTTAGTAAGTAAATAAGTCGTTATCTTATTTACTAAATGAGATTTAAATGCTTCAAAATGCATTTATAAACCTTTGAAAAAAATATTTAATTGTCATATTTCACAAAAATATTTCACAGTATTGATTTTTGTTTCTATGGTTTTAAAAAAAAATCTAAATTGTACAAACTACGATTTGATGTATTGCTCCTTATTATTATTATAGTGAGTCCGTCCAAGGTCGATTCTCTAGGCACGTTTTCTAATGAGATTTTTGTTATTCGTGGTTAGCTAATTAAGTGGGCGATATTAATTTCCATTGCAATATTTCTGTGCATTCTGAAAATTATACAAGATCGATATAATGCATTAATATTCCATCACGAATCTGACATTAAAAAAAACCTCATGGAACTCATGTTATAATAAATTTATATCCATTTTAAAATAACCTATATCTATCAAATTTGTAAACAAGTTTGAAAATTATATAAGAGTTTAGGATAAAGCGATATGACATGTAAAAAACACAGTATATAAAAATAGATTAAATTAATGTGGTGGTTTTAGTTTACACATTGTACATATTATGATATTTATTATTATTAAATGGTCCACCTTGTAGCATAGTGGTACTGCATTAGACTACCGTGCATGAGGTTGCGGGTTCGATTTCCCGATTGACCGGGGGTCAAGGTAAAATATTTATTAAATGTGATTTTTAGATTAGATGTAGTTCCTGATTACAATTGTGTGATACTTTTAGGACTGGTACTAGCGTAGGTAGATAGTAGATCATTTTATCTTTTAATGTTATAAAAGGAAATCAAGATGCACTGGCACTTAGGTTGTTCCGATTGCAGTGCCCTAAGCACCATAGATGAAAGGTTCGGATGGTTAGGAAGTACTAATATAGGGTAGGTACGCTATAAGCTTGTGCCATTTTATTGCTTGGTGAGTCAAATATGCATCAGAATTAAAACATGTGTACGAGTTGTAAAATCTCAAGGCGCGTTTTTAAAATTAATTAGTGTTTTACAAACGGTGATTAAATCAATGATAAGGTTCGGACGCGATTCAAAACGCGTGAGGCAGACGCAACAAGTTTCAGTATGTTTCGCGCCTTAACCGCGTCCGTGACTTTTCTGTTGTTTGTACGTTTTAACGGGCCTAAGAGGAATGTGGAAAAACCACCACCTGCGCTGTTATAGGCCTGTTGGGATCAGTGGGGGGATGGGGGGTGGGGGTAGGACTCTCAGTCGCCACGACATTTTTTGATCGATTTTATACTTATTTAAAATTGTAGAACAAACATGTCAATACAAGTTAGTCAAGTCATCGCTCAAACTCTGAGCCGACCAGGTGACTAGTGGAAAATCAGTTGAAAGCCCCCACCCTTTCTCTAGACTGTATTAATGACTATCGCGTACAATTTTCAGTCCATCAACAAGTCAGTAAACCGATATACAACTAAAGAAGCGGAAATTTTAAATGGGAACAGTAAATAACTGGAAAAAGCGAAGAAAAGAAGGTTAAAATACGCGACCGAAATGGTTTCAATGCCCTTATCACTGTCTTCGGCTCTATAGATTGTCATACAACACAATTACCACATGTGCTCAAGTGAGCTGCCCAAATTTACAGTGAAAGAGATATTATTTAAATTTCTTCTCCTTTAAGTCTGTGTAGTCATTAAGAAGACCACGCCCCAGAGAAGCGCCGGCAGCAATCTCGGCTTGAGTCCAAACCACAACATATAACGATATTTGTTAACGTTCAACCATTCATTTATTCAGGTAGACCTTTTACATCCCCTGGCCGTAATGACCCAATCCACATCCTAACCAAAAACAAGTCACAGTCATACGCAAAATATTTCCTCTAAGAAAGATTTGTATCTGAGGACCTCTTACCATGTTCTGTGGAACACCACCAGCAATGTTCCCAAGAAACGTGAGCCTCGAGGGACTCAGGCTAGGGACATAGATTGAGTAAAATCACATAAAATGGGTTTGCCAAAAATTCGAAATATTATTATACATATCTACATAGGCCACTGTGGCCGCCTATTTTTTTTCTGAAAAATCCGCGGATAAGTAAAATAGTGGATATAAAGATTTAAATTTGTCGATCCCAATTGTCTTCTTCATGAAGATGGAAAAAAAAGAATATAAAATCTAAAGGATTGCAATCCGCCGAAGTTCGAACCGGGCCGCCCGCGTGGCAGGCGAGCATTCTAACCACTAATATTTATTTACATATGGTTTCGTATTAATACTTTATGTGTGATATCTTGGACTGGCAGTGAAGCGTAAGACTGATCATCTTACATTCGTGTAATTAAAAAAAAAAACAAGAAATACTGCACTTGGTGTTCCAATGCAGTGCCCTTATGCATCATTAGGTGGGGATATGGGAAAGTGGTGGTAGTATACTGTTAGCACACTTACGTGTGAGATATCATTAATTCACTTTTGCCTATGTAAACAGGGGTGTAACAAAACTCGATGTACAAGCGGAAAAATAGTGAATCTACATATTATTTGGAGTCGATTTTGTGGAATATATTTTTTTTAAAAACATTTTGAGTGTGTCCAAATACTTGTAGACAAAAACTGGAATTCACCCATTACGGGCTAATAATTACAATTTACGCTTCACATGTGAAGCGTCGCGTCATTTTACTGTATATTGGCGGATATGGATATCAAATACTAGGTGAAATGGGGAGTGTTGTAATACCACTATCAAGTGGCCACTTAACCCAGCCAATGACAGGTCATAAGCCCTGTAAACGCCTAGATATCCATATTCCCTTCCAAATTTCTCGTCTCTGTTGAGATGTCAAATTTTTTATTTTTTGTTTGACCTTAATTTTCGAGAAAATTGAGTACGAGAATGATTGTTTTTTCGAAGTATTTTGCAAATTGTTATCAAGTATCATGTATTTAGTCAAATTAATATTATCACTAAGAAAACAAAATTTAAAAAGGCGTTTTAATAAGAGTTTTGAGCAATTTTACTTAATCTGCCATACTTATGAAAACTTTTGAGAGAAGAAAAAAAAAAATTTTCAAGCTCAGATTAAAAAGTCATATAACAAAATCGTCTCCAAATATGATGTAGAGTAGATTCACTGGTTTCCCGCTTGTACATCGAGTTTTGTTACACCCTGTATATTGAAAAATTATATTATAACTACTGACATATGCCGGTAGAACGTATACAGAAGTGGTAATATTACCACCTTTTGATTATCAGGAAGGTCCTTAATCATTAAACATCGAAAATCGTTTTTAAAGTTCAATTGTTTATGGGCGAGGCCATTTTTACCAAACATGGTTTACAACTCAACTGGTTTTTTATAGACAATAATATCACACTTTGGATATCGATTGAATGACACAGCGGAAGATAGTCCATTATAAAAATTAAACCATCCGGTACCGAAACATGAATAAAAAATCTTCGCACCATGAATATTTATCATTTGTCGAAAATATAAAAATAGTTCCAGGATTATAAAAATAAAAACACACCGAGATTTACCAAAATACGTTTTTTTTAGTTAGTGCTGCTTAGTACCCATGGTGCGATATATTAACAACCGTATATACGTATCGATTACTTATTGCGATTACAAAAAACAATATACCTACTTACATAAAATTTTGTTATAAAAATTAATATTTTTATTGTTAATTTTATTTCTTTTTTTGTCAACCATTTTAAGAGATCAGTAATTGTAATTTATTTTAATCGCAAACTCTGTTATCGTGGCTATTACTTATTTTCCCTGGGGTGTACGTAATCGACGGGGCTGAGGGACGCAGAACTGATGTGGGAGGAGGCGAGAGTGTTGGCCGGAGATAAATATGTCTTCTGGAGAGATGTGTACGAGTAGATACATACTCCACATAGAAGATGACCGTGGCGAAAAAAGGAGATAAGATAAGAAGATACTTCTCTCAGTATGGTGCATAGCGCATTGCATTGGTTCCCCAGTGTATCGTATATTGATATGGAGCTAAGCTACATTGTTTTAAAAAATGATGTTTTTCATCCTCTTAACTGAACTCAAGAGTTGAGTTTAGTTAAGAGGATGAAATGCGAATATGACTGTATGTAAGATTATAGTAAATGGAGACAGATTAAAGCAGGTTGAAGAATGTTTATATTTGGGAAGTATTTTTACAAGAGACGGAAATGTGGATAAGGACATTGAGAGAAGGGTTAGTGCCAGAAACAGAGTTAATGGTGCCTTAAAATCGATAGTGGCAAATAAAAACTTATCGAAAGAAGCAAAATTGGCAGTACACAACGGAGTTCTGGTACCAACCCTTATGTATGGTAGTGAAGCTTGGTGTTGGAAAAAGAAGGATGAAAGTAGACTACATGCTGTTGAAATGCGATCTCGCGAATGTGTGGTAAGACTATGTATGATATGTGTACAAATGTCGAAATTAGAGCAGAGTGCAAGGATGAGATAAGCATTATCGACAAAATTAAGAAAGGGCTTTTACGATGGTTTGGTCATGTGGAGCGAATGAGTGATGAAAGAACGGCTAAAAGAAGTTTAAATGCAAGTGTGCCTGGATGTAGAAGCCGAGGAAGGCCGAAAAAGACATGGCATGACCAAGTACGACAAGTACTTGAAAGTGGACATGTGAAAAGTCGGAATAATCGGCGTATGTTCATGAGAAGATGTATGAACGTAGAGGAAGAAAAGGAAGTATGTCAGGACAGAGTAGTATGGCGTTCTATCCTCTCTGCCTACTCCTACGGGGAAATGGCGTGATGGTTAGTTAGTTAGTTAGTTATATATTTATACTTACCTTATGAAAAAAATATTCCTAATTATAAAAAAGAACTGCTTAAAATAGATAAAGTTAATCAAAAGTACCAATTGTTGTTACATTATTTCACGTTGCTTACAGAACATTGGTGTTGTTATAATATAACAAAAATTCGTAATTTTAGCATTTTCAGGAAATATTTTCAGCTCCTGTGTGCAGCCATCTATCGATAATATTCTGAAGCAATGTTGCTACTAGCCAGTATTATTAGTAGTGTTTGCTATTATTATCAACCTAAGCACACGTCATGTAGGCAGTACGTATATCTATTAATGTTTTTAGGTTACGTGGTTTTTACTAGTAGGTGTACAAAAAATGAAAAAACTGTTTTACTTGACTAAAGATGGCGGTAAATAAAAATAAAATAACTGCAGTTTTGGTAACGTGTTTTCGTAATCTAAGCAGAAATCCAAAAGGAAACAGACTTCAATCTCTAGGATCATTACTTTCTTCCTTTAAAAAAGATTGGAAAATAACACCAAAATAATTTATATTTTCCCTAAAATTTTCAGGTTTTGTCCCTTCTTTTTTACCGGCCGTATACAAGACAAGAAAGCTGTGAGAGTTTTCTTAGTAAGCACTAAAGACATATTACAAACAGTTAAATATATTCATCCATATTGTAATATTCTTTGTTAATAAATAAATAAATAAGTTTATTATTACGCTGCTACATGTAGGAGCTTGTATGTTTTATAAAAATGTAGGTCTAATTAAATCTACTAACCGTTTAACAATGCCCCGCAGCATTTAAACCAGTCCGTGTACATAATAAAATATATCCATATGTAATAAATTTTATTACGAAATTCCACCATTATTGTAAAATATAGATTTTATTCCTGACATTAATCCACTTTTCGAAATTGACATTTTAATATGAGATAATATCAATTTTCTTTAATTCTCGACCATTTCTAGTGGATTTTAAATTGCCTAGTGACCGTTGAAGGGTGAAAGCGAAATAAATGCCTATGTTGGAGTTTACCTACAAATAATTTTCTCTTTGCATGCAAAACCTTCTTGGAAATTGGGTTATACAATACAGTAATTCGCTTTCCGATTTCTATTTTTTAAGTGTAAGGATTTTTTTTTTGCAGTGGGATAAGTAAATAAATTTATTTGATAGTTTATTGATTGCCTTCATTTTTTATCGACACTTATACGTACATGTAAGTATCGTGTACTTTTAAAATATGTATTTTAATAGCTTACTAAAAATTTCTCTAATCAAGAGTATGCTTTGTTACTAAAAATACTTTTAATTAGTTTATGTTGTGAAGAAGTATTGTTAAAATTTCGTATGTAGGTACCTATCCAAAAAATATATGTAGATACGTCAATAAATTGACTAATCAATACCTTCTCTGAAATGCTTTTAATAAAAGATGTTTAATCGATATACTTTTAAAAGAAATACGCTTTTGACAACTGATTTGTTTACAAAATTCAAGTCATGCAATGACAATACGAAAATAACAGTTTACGTTACCTACATACATTGATAAGGTGTAAAATGTGTTATATGACTTACCTACCTAAGTATTTAATATGAATTCAATGAAGAAACTTAACTAATCAATAAAAAGTATAAAAACACACGCGTAAAACACTACACTTTAAAACTTTTTTTACAGTAAATACGGATTATAATGATACAGATTACTTTTCACTTATTTCTCCCGGTTTTTTCGCAATCGGCTGACGTCAACACTTCGCTCATAGATGGCGCTGACTGACTAAAACATGAACTAAAAACTTCTTAACAAGCAATCAACAGGTGATCTCATAGTGTAACTGAATGTGAGATGGAGGAACAATATCAAAGTGTTCTCAGCACTGCTTGCAATTCGATTCATGCTATGTTATAACTATGCTCCTTTAATAGAAAGCCTTATAATTAGTTTCGGAGTTCGCCGATAGTTTCGCATACTGAATGTTATAACAGTATTTAGTATGCCATAGAGCTATATACTCGTTTGCAAATAATAATAGCTTATTAACGAGTTTATTATGCGCCTGATGTCTGTTGTTCACTTTTTTTTTTACAACAATACGTTTGGTTTTCTATTTCAATGAGTAATGCAACTTATGAAGGTACTTCGTCTTGTTCAAATTATAACTTTCATTATTGTTTTTAACTCGAGCGAATGGTAAATAAAGGTGTGACTCTTTCTTCAATATAAGGTACTTCTTGGTAATCAATATCTTTTTACTTGTAATCTGGAACACAAAATATGAAAACTACTAAAATCGTAATCTTAATAGAATCTTAACCAAATCGTACTTAGCTCAACCTTACCCAGGAAGAAGGTCAAATGCCGTAGAAATGTTTTAATATACCTACTTTTCCTGACATTTTCAGATCATATGCTAAAAGGAGAGGAAAACCTTTCTGATTATTATTATTCGTTGTATAGCTATACTTCATCATCATCATCATATCAGCCACTGCTGGACAAAGGCCTCCCCCTGCCGCCTCCACTCCTCCGGATCCTACGCCGTCCCCATCCACCGTCTTCCAGCAAACTTCTTGATATTGTCCTTGAGGCCCCAAGGATAGCTATACTTACCTACATAATATCATGTAATGTTAACTTGTAAATGTTATTTAGCCAGATTAATTATTGTACCTCTGGTTGGCCCCAAGGATAGCTATACTTACCTACATAATATCATGTAATGTTAACTTGTAAATGTTATTTAGTCAGATTAATTATTATACCTCTGGTTTTACCACTTTCTCTAGAAAATAGAATCCTGCCCTATAAGGTGTTAAAAACTTGGTAGGACCATAATAATATGGTCCTGTTGAGTTATCATGTCAACAAATTATTATTTATGACACTCATTTATTGTTTTTTTTTCAATTGACTCCTACTACTTTCCCTTATCAATACGCATAGTGCATAGTGCATATATCACTGCATTGATACACAAGTGCAGCGAAAATTGATCATTCGTTACATGAAGGCAAGATGATCAGCCTTAAGCTTCAGTGCCAGTCCTAGGTATCACATATTTATTTATACACGCCCAAAGGGCTTTTACAAGACAAATATTAATATCAGTATTAAAGCAAATTAAAAACATAATCATAAAAGATAAGCCATGAGCATTAGATAAAACATAAGTTAAACGCAAGAATCAATGAACAAAGTGGGTAAATGTAATAAAGAGTATTGAACAAAGTAAATGTAATAAAAATATAAAATACTTTGTGTGAAAAACACATTAAAATAAATATTTCCCATCGGGAATCGAACCAGCATGGCAGCACAACGCGCTACCGCCACACAACGAGGCGGACTATTTTTTTAAATTTAGTTCAATAAAACAAATTTGTAGAAAAAATATTTATTTTATTATTCATATAGACATTTTTAGCCATTTTAGGAATAAAATTTTCGGTAATATGAACATTTTTCATATTATTATCAGTTTTTGCACAGTAAAAAAATATGTAAGTACCATAACATATAATAGTATAAAATAACATAGTTACAGATTGACAAACTTTGGAAAGCACTAGTGTCCAAATATATATTTTTTTTTTAAATTATAAATAAATCTATGCAATCTTATCAATGTTGCACATTTTAAAATTGGTAGTATACCTATATCCAGATTGGCATCGCATATTATCCAGCATCGAATTTTAGTTCGTAAAACAACAACCAAGCGCCTTCCAAATTGTCAGTCTAGTTTAGATGGCTAATATGAAAACGCATTGAGCAATCTTTAGTGTCTTGATTATTTGTAATAAAACAGAAATAACTGTGTATGTTTATCATATCTTTTGAAGTAAACATACAACGTATATGTATATACATAATAACCTCCAAGAAAAATGAATAATTATATCGTTTTTTCAGTAAGAATCAATATACATTGTCGACCGAAAATTTCTCAATATCCCTGCACATTACCCATCCAACCAAGGCCTTATTCAACAGTTCTACAATAATAGTTTGTTTTGTCATTTAGATGGCTGATTTTGCTTCTTCCATACCCCTCATTATATAATCCTTCTGACTTGGTCGCCATCACGATGTTGGTTAAGGGGTAGATTTTAACAGTTTGACTGCCGATGCAAATTGTCGGTACACATCAAATTATGAGCCATGTTGCTCTGAGATCATCAGAGATAATCAATGAAAACTGTAAAGAGATTAAACAAAAAAAACTTTGAATTATTTATGGTTAATTTTTTTTTTAAAAATACTTAGTAATTATTATGTTATTGATTTGATAATCTAGATCAGCAACGTGTTTATGACGGTAGTCGGTAAATTATTTATAATGTTGATTTTATCAATTACCGTCATAAATGCGATATATCTAAATGTAGATGTAGATACATTGGTGATCGGGCACCAGAATGTAATCAGATTCACATGGTTCACGTTTGATGCGCATCGACGAAATATCACTGCAGTAAAAAGGGAAATATCGCACCATGAATACAATACTGTACTAAGTCCTAATTTGTCGAAAATAATCTGAGAATACTACGTTAAAGTTCACAACGACCGCCACATTTTACTCTAAGAAAAGTGTTTCTATCTCTTTCTTATGTAGTGATATCAAATTTTCAAAAATCTAGGTGTAATGATACATTAGTACCGAAATCAAAATCACATTTTCGCGGTATCCCAAAATGCAATTTTTTTGAGTTAGTGCAGATTAGAATAATTCATGGTGCAATATCATTTTATTGCACTGACCAGGGTGCCTAGCATAAACAAACATCGAGATCGAATTCATCACTTTGTATGAAAAATAATTGACAGCGAAGAATTTAACGCAAGGGCAATGATTTTCCGTACAAAATGATGAATTCGACCTCGATGTGTGTCGGTACTAAGGCCCCAGTAGCTCAATCACAGATAACTATCGACGTAGTTAAAAGCGTGCTAATCACGTGCTAACGCTAACGATTTTAGCGATCACAATGACATACCGTTCAATACCGCGATCGCTGAGCCGAGCGGAGCCGATCTACGATATATCGCGGCCGTACGTCAAACGTCAAATCATCGCGCTTGTCGGATTTTTTATTATGTCGACTGCTTTTCTCAATATTTGGCTTGCCGAAAACCGGCTAAATTATAATAAAGATTGAATGAAGATTTGTGCGAATAAGATCTCGGGAAATGGCTCGCGACTAGTATGCGCTCGTTTAATAATCCCGATCGATAACTTTTAACGCGTGTTCCATTGTGATCGCGAAAACGTTAAACATCCATGGGTAAGAAATCGTTATCACGTCGCTTATTACCGAGTCGGTACTGATCTGTGATCGAGCAACAGAGGTCTTTACAATTTACAAGTAACCAATAATCCCGCACATGACTGGCTTCCCCGAGGAGCCGTCGATGGCGCTGGCCTCGGACCCCGCGCGGCCGAGGTCGTCCTCGTTCTCGCTCAGCACGATGGACCGGCCCACGATGCCCCTCGGCCCGGCCAGCGAGATTTGGGTGTCCAGGACCCGGATCCTGGCCACGCCGTCATTCCCGGCCCGCACGTTGCCGAGGTCGCCCACGTGCCGGACAGTGTCGCGCGGCCCGCCGTGGTGATGCTGGAAGCATGATAAAAAATCATCAAGTATCGCACATTTGTTTATTTGATAAAAAATTTGTAGGATAGTGATAGCGCATTTGGCGACCGTGCATGAGGTCGAGGGTTCGATTCAACATGAAATATCTATTTACATGCTTTTTGCATATTACTATTTCACGTGTGATACCTTGGACTGGTACAGAAGCGTAAGACTGATCATCCAACCTTCATGTAATAAAATGATCAATATACACTGCACTTGGTGTACCAATGCAGTTCTTCTATGCACCTTTGGATGTGAATAAGGGAATACAGTATCTAGTATTTACCATTTGAAAGTACATAGCTTCGAAATTAAAATATTTGGGTATGTACGTCTGACCCTTCAGTGCCAGTCCAAGATATACGAAATATTTTTTCAGCAAAAAATACTTTTAATTTTTTTTTTTAATAAATATTTCACATTGAATCAAACCCGCGATCTCATGTTCGGCAGCAGAACGCGCTACAACGCAGAGGCGGACAAAAAATAGTCAATAACAATGGTAGAAAGTAGGAAGCATCATGGGTTGAAAGGGATTTAAACCTAGGGTATTCTAATATGTCCGCAACTCTAACCACTAGTCCGCAAATCTATAAATTAATAATGCATTTGTATAATGCACAATTATGTTATTAAAATGTCATTTACGAACTAATTTAATAAAATGCAGCTTCACTGGGTTAATTTAGTGGTGTTTGCAGGATATTAATTCTGGTTAGAAGCCCCTTATTTTCTAGTAAAATGATACATTCCTGTATATGTATATCAATAAATATTATTTACAATAGAATATGTGACATTTCTACAACCAGTTTCTAATTTGCTGATGTGCTGCTAACTCGCGGTTAAAGAAGTTAAATTCGATCATCATTATTATTTATTATTCCGACAGAATAAGTTATGAGTTTCTGCTGGTTATCTAGATTGCATCCATCTAGCTAGATATCTTATCATTAAATGTATTAATTAAACATCCGTATCACAAATTCACACGCTACTAAATGGATCGCATACTACAGTACGTCATCTAGTCATCAGTTGGTTTCATATTATATTAAGTATTTGACTGAAGACGTGAAGATCTATGGAAAATTATATTTAACCAATTTTAATTAAAGATGATTACTTATATTCAATTGTTTTCAGTCAGCAAAGGGACTTCATGTAGTAAAATTTGTCCCATGGAGTTTTCTTAGGATAACTTCGACGTTAACTAACTAAAAGAGGGGTAGAATTATAATATCCCTATCGATGTAAATTTGGGCTGAGAACATGCTTAGGACAATCTTATAACCGAGATATAATCATGTATTTTTGGCTTTTTTCCAGTTAAAACTGAATAATTAAACCTCGCGGGTCAGCTTTGAAAAATCGGTAGAGTTGTGCTGGACTGAAAAAAGACTCAGTAACGTTTAAAACAGACTAGGGAATGGGTGGGAATTTCTTTGTTTACCACAGATATAATGTTTATTTTGACCAAAATTTTCAAAAGGTTGGTAGATTGGAAAAATAAGCATAAAAAACGTCTTTAATTACCAAGTAGGGGTTAAAATGGCGTCCGGTAGAGTCGCACCCCTTGCGCATGTCCCCCCGCTGTGTGATGTGCAGCCCGTGAAGGCCGGGGTCCAGGCCCGTGACGTTGCCCTCGATCAGCACGGGCCCCCCGGGTCCCCACTGGGAGAGGAGAAGCTCCCCGCCCGTGCCCTCCGCGTCGCCCCCTATTACTGCCAGAGCTTGTAAAGGGGGCCTTGAGGTCTCCTGAAAAGTAAACAAATAAAGATTAATCTTTATGGGTTAGATGGGTAAATAACTAACTAACTAACCATCACGCCATTTCAATGGAATGGCGTGATGGTTAGTTATGGTTACTTGTTTCACGCCAATATGAAGCATGTTTCGTCTAATTTTTAAACTTAATTATTAAGTGATGACACACTCCAGAGGGTGCCTCCGATGGGAGTATCTGGATCAAGGATTAAGTGTGAGAGAATACAAACTGCACCTCATATTATTATGTTGAGCTGAGGAGGACCGCAGAAGAAAGATAGCAGTGGAGAACGAGATGAGATAAGCTGCAAACCAATCCACAAAATTGCGATGAAGAATAAATAAATTGTTTTATCCAAAAAAACTATTGACCAACATTTAAACACCATTGTATAAAATTTTCGTTTAAAGATTTGTAAAATTCGGCTTATGGATTTGGTTTCCTAAGAACTCTAAAAAAGCCTTCACGGGAGTCAGGATACTATACAATAGTTTTACTTGGCATTTAAAAAAATGGTAGTTATGTATTATTGTGTAGATAAAAATATTCGTCTAGTATATTCAACGAAGAATAAACTGAAATTTTGCCATTTACCCCGTTTTTCAGTTTGTATTCAAAATAATATAGGTACTCTATTTACGATAGAAATATTTCAGCTGAAAAACAGCACGAAAGATAGTTTTGGATTACTTTCTTTTATGAATCAGAAAGTATTTAAATATATTTATTTTTAAACAGTTCATATTTTCATTCTTCATCAACGAAGATTCTAATATAGAATGGGCTGCAGAACAGGTTGATTAGTAAGAGTAGTAAAACATGACGAGTCATAACGATGACACATTCAGAATCATAATCATGGTTTTTCAGACTGGAATAATAGAACTTGGTATGCAATCATTTGGGGTCACGGGTAACACATTTGTTAATTAAACTTTGCGAAAAAAAACGCTTTAAGCTTTCAAATCAGAATCGATGAAGTATTTATGATTAGTATTATAATGAGTCCCATTTCGTCTGTACTTTCTTCAGCTTCTAATTATAATTTTTTTAGTCTTTCTTTGCCACTCATCTATTAATAACGTCTTATATTTTCTGAACCGGATTCTAATGTAGTGCATATCTCTTACTGCAATATTCATTATTTTTTTATTTTCTTAAAAACTTTGTTTCTAAATACGTTTGATATCAAACTAATATGTTTAGTATTAAGAATACCCTTTTCTTTGTAGGTTATTTAATTTTTTTTCCTAATCAAGGCTTAACATTTTCTTAAACAGATTCTTTTAATTCTGAAAAGTTTGGCGCCTCTATGACATGGAACCTATCATTACTACTGCTTCTAAGGCCTTTGAAGTCTTATTGTAGCATGTATTACTATCCAAAGTTATAACACAATTTTATGCACGTATTTAATTGTTTTCGTTTGAAAGATACATTAAAATTTCAAAATATATTATAATTATTATAATATTATCATTAAAATCCTATTTACCCAGTGGCAATTTAATTCCTTGAACTTATCGGTAACCGCGTAACAAAGAATTTACGTCACCGTGTCAACGCAGAAATTGCATTCACAATAAAACTATGCTGTATATTAACCTATCGTGACTATTAATATGCTGTTCCGTTATTACTTATGCTAACATCAGGAAAGCTAATTATTACAGCTAAGAAAAAAGCTAATTATTCAAGCATACATGAATAAAATTTTAATATACAGGATCTTCCGTCCGTATACCAAAGAAAAATTATACGCATATTTCTATATAATTCTATTATAATATATTATAAATTAATGAATAGAAAAATCAATAAATGTTCTGTGAATAATCTGAGAAATTAGGAATAAGAATACAAATATTTTTTTACAAATTACAATACATCAGGACCTATCACAATGACCTCTAAATGGGATTGGCGAAATTTTGTGCTAAAATGTTGCCCTTGTTTGAATGCTTTACCAAAATGATTAAGTATATTAGTAAGAATTTTGGACTAAAAAGGCAGTAAAAATTGGGAATTAATTTTCTATAATCAATTTTTTAAGCAATTTTCTTCTTCGGTTAGGAATAGAATACTTTTAGAAGTGGATCAAATCATTCCCTTCTAGGCTGGGGGCAATGGTTGCGCCAATTCGCACAGGCTCTGTTCCATTTTGGTACTTAAATATCCAGAACTTGTGGTGGTAACACTATGGGTTTTGTTATTTTTAACACGCGCTGGGAACCAATTTATTAGAGCCCTCCAACTCATTGGACTCATATTATTGTCGCCGCAACTCAGTGGTTGTATGAGTGTGCTGTCAAAATCTCTCTTCACTGATCATCGGATATCATTATTTGCATAAAATTATTACATCTCGCATATTTATTTACTATCAAGATCGGAAGCCCCAGGAGCTGGCCAGCTACATAGAAGTGCCGAAACCCGGAACTCTGGTGAGAGATTTTAATTTTTAGTTTTTGAAATCACGGATTCCGGATTTTGAGTAGGTATAAGGTAGGGCGGTCTGAGGTTGTCCGAATTATTTACACGCGGGAGATCGCATCCTGTATATAAAGTAGTTGCTAAATTAAATAAAACTATGCAGTTACAGGAGAAAAACTACATAAAATATCAAAACATTAGATCACATTAGTATAAACGTGATTAATTAAATGATAATGTAAATAGGTGTAATAATAAATAATGAAGTGTAAATAGGTATTATGAACACAGCATTCATTATACATAAGTTTAGTAGGTACATAAACTTTTTATGTCTAGCTTCAGCTACCTGCATTATTTGGCAGGGATTTTTTTTACTATCTTCCGTTTTCTTTTATGTTGGTTATCAGTCTTTTTTTAAAGAGTCAATTACGATATCATGATGTTCGTTTGTAAGATTAAAAAAGACATAAGTCAGCAGCATCTTAATTCGTGCTTTTGGTGATTAACAAAAATGATCATTAAGTACCTATGATAACTCATTTTACAGTGGCAAAAAGATTACCGTTGATATTATGGAATGAAGCAAAAACTATGAACCGTTGTAAGATACCTACACCTAACTATGTATATTTTGGAGCAAATCATTATTAAAATTGAATAATATAACTGAGCAGACGCTTCGATTCTGTTAACTTTTTTCACTGATTGCGCATGAAACGATTTTGTACTGAATTCGTGTACTGAAATGTACTGAATGCACAGAAGAAGTGTCTAAAACTTTTTGGAACGGAAAAACTTTGATACTTTCCGGTTCTTATCCTACTAACCAAGATATAAAGTTCTAAAACGAGGGTTTTGGAACTAAGGGAAGATCGAGTTTTGTATATTTTTAAAACTTCTAATCTAAAATTAATAATAATAATAATCTTAAATTATCTAAATTATCATTAAATGAAGTTAACTAGGTTAAATCATGCGAATAAGCAAAGTGAAGTGCCGTTTTTTTAAATTCACCACCAGTAAATGGAAACGTAAGTATGAAAGTATTTAATATTGATTTGATCCAATCAGGAATCAAACCTGGCGCCTCACACATGATACGAATCGTTAACCGCAACACGCTACCTAGAATATGTATGTACTACCACTCTAGATAGGTAGATGAACTTAAGAAAATCATTTTCTCCTCAATTTTATTTAAAACATGGGAATAGATAGATAGAGCATAATAAAAAATAAACATAGGTTTACCATTGTCCATGTGAATTGAGAATTATTGTACCTTTCTGTACCTTGTATCAACAGAACGCACATTATTTTCAACTGTTATGTTAATTGGTCAAAATTCGTAATGACAATAGCGCAAAACATTTTGTTACACGAATGAAGAGCTGGCCTAAGTACGAATTTCAATAAAATAGAGTTTAAGTACTAAGTAATATTAAAAGGCGATACAACGCTTGAAAAAAGTCGTGTTCTGCCCTTTACAAAAGTAAGTTCATTTGGTCCCATGTTTAAAAACATGGGACCAAATGTTGTTTTTTTACGGAAAAAAAAAGACAATAATACTAAAAATGGCATGCTAATTCCCTAAGAATTTCATGTGAGCTATAATGACTCATTGATTTAATTTAGCAACCACCTTTATTCATCCTAAAAAATGAAAAAAAAATGCCATAAAAGGGATTTTAAGTAATTTTATCAACATTAATGTGAAATGAAAGACTTATTTAATTTTGTACAATAATTAATTATTTTCGAATAAATTTTAAATTTATTGAATAGGGTTCTTCCCGATAGCATGCATATCCTTGAAAACGTTATAAATATTTAAAGTATATTTTTACAATTCCAACAATATCAAACACAATGATCAAAATTTTTGTTTTCATTTATAAATGTATGTTTTTAAAAAACACGAAATTACGAGTGAACTTTTAACGCCCGTTATTGGCTAAATGACGTCATACCCGTTTCATTATGAAAGGCGGGAAATTCATTACAAAGTCAGCGCCCATATTGATGTGACGTCACACCCCATGCGCGCCAAATGGAGGATTTTGCGAGCGATTTGAAAAAGCGCTATTCAAAACCGCGCTAGAAAATTCATATGACATCGTAAAAATTAAAAAAAAATTCCCTTGATATTGTTATTTTCAATCAATTTTTTAAAATAAAAAAATTGAAAATCGGAAAGAACCCAATTGAGATCCAAAAGGTTCGGCCATCAACTCTAATATCGATATAAAATGAATTGATGACGTAACCATCACTAGCAATTGCTTTTTTCGCAGAAATCGTGAGGGAAAATGATTGAGACGAAACACACGTTTTAAGTTTTATCGTCATTGTCGATAAGATCACTGGACACCGTAGTATTAATATGACCTCAGGTCAAATTATTATGTTCTCGTGTGTGTTACCTTGGCCTTCACAAGGATACCCAATAACTAGTACTAGTCATAGGTAGGTACTTCCAGGTTCAATCTACGATTCGGTGATGACTAAAAATAAAATAATAGAAAAACATGCTGGGCGTGAACGGTGAACGTATCCCTTTTTTATAGTTCTGATGAAGGCAGACAATAAAATTTCAGCGATTTTTTTTTTAAATTTGTTGTCACGATTGTTTATTTTTACGTTGATCAAATTCCGTGTTAAATTTTGAACTCTTAATTACTTTGTTTATGGGAGATAACAACATTTTTAAAAAAACACACATGTTAAGTATTTGGATAATATATATCGTAATAACATGTAGGTACTTATAGTCGACATATTTTTTCTATTTCTCTGTTTTTAGACATCTAGGTACAGGTTCAGACATTCTTCAAATTCAATACGATCAGTGGTTTCTGTCTTATGGAATACTGATCCAAAGAAGGGTAACAAAGTCCCTGCCTCCTAACAAAAATAATCATAGTTAACACTGCTTCCCTCTATAGTAGGTATTTAATTTTGGGTGGACCACTTACAACTTACAACTGGCCGCCTTTTAGCACCAAATCTACTTACAACTGGACAATTTATTTTTAAAACTTCTGCACTAAAAAAAATGTTCCTTGAAAATTCATCGATTTAACTGTATTTTTATGCATTTTCAAAATATCTTTTGAACAGTTCTTTGAAAGAAGGCTTTGTATAAAATTATAGTTGCCTCGTACCAAAGGTTCATGTTGTAAATTTTTTATTTAACACTTAAATAGGTATGGCTGAAATGTGTTGTAATTATTGATTCTCACTTTTTGCCACTTAAACAAAATAATTTCGGCATTTCGGGAAGCAGAGGTAATCAAATACCGAATGGATAGATTGGGTAAAAACATAATAAGATCCGTGGTTTAACATTCCAGACTTGTTGTAACCGGATTTTAAGGAATACGAAAGATTTAGATTAATTTACTAGCAGAAACAATTATCAATTTACATATTTATTTATTATATATATTATGAAGAAACATAAAATATTAACAACTACTATTTTCCCTTCTCCGCACCCAATGGTGCATAGGGCACTACATTGGTTCTTGATCATTTTACTACATGAAGGTAGGATGATCAGTCTTACGCTTCAGTACCAGTCCAAGGTAGATATAACACATGAAATAATAAATTGAAAATCACATTTAAATAAATATTTCATGTTAACCCCCACCGGGAATCGAACCTGCAACCTCATGTACGGTAGCCAAATGCGCTACCATGCTACGAGATTAACAAAGTCACATAATAACACGAACATCAAAAAATTCATAAAGAAAATATAAATTACACATAAATGTTCTAGGATTAATATATTACGATAAACAGAAAGCTTTACCACAAATTAAATAAGCTAACGATATTAAGTTTTTCATTTGGATAAAAGAAACGATACATTATTTACATGAATTATTTTTAAATTCTAATCCCTAGACCTTTAAAATGTTTTTATTTATTATATTATCTATATAAATTATTCATTATTTTACCATCATATTTATTTGGGTTTTGTTTGTTCTCGCGCGTCTCTATCGCTACATTCAATTTAATTTTGAAAATAGCTTTCATTTCGGAATCCTCAAAAATATTTTGTGCTTTAAGTTATTTTTACTTATCTAAAAAAATATCGAATGGGTATGGACAGTGATAAATATGAGTCTTGAATGCCGGTAAATACATTAAATAATATTTTCAGGTTTCCAATTTTCATGCACAAAATAACATTTATTTACCTAAAAATACCGAAATGAAAAAAATGTGATCTTTGTCTTTTTATTGGGGTTGAATAACACATGCACAAGTCGCAGATAATTTTTAATAATGAGATGCAAATACGTACATATACGAAAGGCTCCATATAAACTTCATACACATTACTCTGGAAGTCTGGTATTGGGGGTGAGTTCCTAATGATCAGGTTCCTTCCGAACCTGGTACATCAGTAAACGGTTTCCCGCGAACAATTCCGCTCACGGAGATAGCGCAGATGACGAACGCAAGTCTCACGAACGATTCAAAAGACATTTTCTTAATAATTATTGACCACCAAATATATTAATTATTTTATTTTCAAACGAGCAAACGTCCGCCCTTAGCGAGGTACGATTGAAGACTGATGAAATGTTATCGTTCATCTGTCGGCATCGGTTTTGGGTCAAAAGCTCCATGCTGGCTGCGGAGAAGATCCTTGAAGATGCAAGAACCTCTTGTATACCTTATTCGCGGTAAATGCGCAAACCAGCAAACCCGCATTTTTTCTTTTTACTTAAAAGTACTGTGGATATAGATTTTTTGTCTTTATTCCTCTTTTTTATTTTTTACCAAAAAATAAATGAAAATACAAACTAAATTCAACACATTAAAAGAAAACATATTATGTACCTGTTTTATTAGGGTAAAATAATTATTTTATTTTATTTATCCCCCGTTTCACATGGCTGAAAATTATTTGCAGTCAGTATTTAGATGCAAAAAAGCTGATTTGTTTAATTTAACCTCCGCAATTAGTGCAAATAATTAAAAATCTACGTTTAATGACATTTTTTAATTAGCGTAATTTATTTTAAATCCCGAGTTTCTTCTGCTATTTATAGATTTTTTTTAACTTTTTCGTACTAGGACAGACTGCTCGAAAATAATGAATAGAGTTTAACATGTCTTGAGCATGTTTGGAAGTCTTTCTGCCGAGGAAAGCCACCCATTAGTGTTGTCCCGCGCGGGGAGCTGTCCCACAGCACTGACTATTAACCAAGGCTGTGCCCGATACTTCTTCATGTGTAAAGAGTTAACATGGAACTATGAGCGCCCACCGATATTGCGGAAATAACGGTTGCGCAATGGAACAACACTAAATGTCTGAATCATACAGGACACAATGATACAGGATTCACTATGTATTATAAACAACATTTTTGAGTGTCAAAATACTTTTACAACTGGATTTTACCTATGAAGGGTTTCTGTCAAGAGCCACTTTACCCAGCCATATGTATATGTCATAAGCAGTGTTAACGCCTAAATATCCATATTCCCTTCCAAACTTCTCGTCCTGGTTGAGATATCAACTTCAAATGAATGCAAGCCCGTCATTGGTAAAATCTTGTAATAAAGTTTTTGTCTTCGGAGATATCATTAGTTTTATTTTTAATACTAAGGTTTTTGGGTGATATTACCCATTATGATGGTGATTTTTTCAACCATACATAATTTGATTTAAACTAGCGGGCTTTTACGTCGTTTACTATATCAAACTCGCCTAACATTTTGTTTCTTTATGGTTTTCAAATAAAATAAACAACCATAAAACATCCAAATCAAGGTGTTTGGGGTGATCTAGGAATCTGTGGCGGTGAATTGAAATTTTGCAAAACTTGATAGTTTGCGTTCAACACACGTACCCAATAAGGATGTTGGTGATTAGAAACAGAGAATATTAATGAATTTTTTGATCACAGAACTTTTTTTTAAACATCTGAAAATCACAGTAAAAATAAATCTAAAGAAAATTAATTAGATACTAAATTATACATTATTTTAACATTATATTCTCTATGTGCTACACAAATAATTTATCTTACGCATTTTTTTCCAATACGTTTTTTTTTTATTATATGCACTTACTTGATGCAATATAATCAGAATTTGTGAATGACGAATTTCAGAAGTAGCTAGAGTTGATTTTTTAAAATTTTCTTATGAATATCTAGGCGTTTTAAGTTTATGACCTGTCATTGGCTGGGCATGATGATGTATTACAATATCAGTTAAATTATAAAAACAAATTCCTCATCCCAATTTTAAGAAAATCCAAAGGCAATTCTTATTTTTGCTTGTATTTTTAAAATTATAATCCATCATCCAAACACTATTCTTTTCGTGTCTCGATCCAGGTTTTTTATGCCACCGTCATATCAATAAATAATATTTTGCGCCGAACAAAACAAAACCAATTAATTTATCCTGCTTATATAGAGGCCCTTATTTTTTGCAAGTAAGCAGCTCTTCTCAGAAGAATTCCACTAACAATAGTGTTAACAACAAACGGAGAATTATTTACCTGTAAATATTATGAGTCTCCAAATTACAGGGTAGGTAGAACGCGAAAAAACAGAAAAAAACCGTAATGGCCAATAAATTGATACTTAAAAAAAAAAAAAGATACTTATGTTCTTTAGCGAAATAATAGATTGAGATTTAAAAAGCGGTTTTTCTGTTTTTGGAAATTGATTTATGACGGATTTAAAAGCGTAATTAACTATACCCAATAAATATTTACTCAGCTATACCTAAAAGCCGTAACTCACAATGTTTAGCATGGGCCTATGTTGATAGAGGGGGGTTTGTTTTTAAAAAAAAGTGATAATGAAAAAAATAAGGAATGTGTGAAAGTAATAGCTTACTTTACCGAAATCACTCAATTTAATTGGCCAAATGAGTTACTAATATAAACTAATACCAAGAAGCAGGGTGTAAAAAAGGTGCAAATTTTTATCAATGACCTGCGTTTACCCGAAGAATATTATGTAACCGCATTTTGCGTAGGTAATCTTTTAATTTTTATTTTTTAAAATTAATATACAAAACATACATGTATTTATATTCCTGGAGTTATAAAAACTCATTTTGGGACCGGTATACATTACACTATAAATACATTTTGCACAAATCTAACACAAATAAAAAGAACGATACAACATTTAACACATTCAATACATCATAACTAACGATTAAAAAACATATTTAAATAAAAATCATCTACATGTTTTTATTTAATTTATTTTTACTTCATCGGGGTAGTTTACTAACATCATAACTAATCATTAAAAACATATTTAAATACAAATCTTTAAGGGCTCTAACTATGTATTTTATTTATTTATTTTTACTTCATGGGGTAGTTTATTTTATTGAGATCGAGGAAATGTTCATTAGGGATTGTTTGACAGAATTTTGTGGATCGAAAATTTTAGAATGTGGAGGTTTCTTGAATTTACGTGTATTGTGGCCATGAAGCTCAGAGTTTAATTATATCATTTGATTTTAGTAAATAGTTTTATTCATACTTGATTATTCATAATTTGATCGAGAATAAAGATTTTCCTTGTTATTTTTCCGTAAATACCGTAAATCTTTATTCCAAAGATTTTAAAAAAAAATGTAATTATGCATATCACTGTTCTTTAACCGCTTACATTTTTTTTAAACCGCTAAGTAATTTAGGCATAATTTTTAAATTGTTTTCATGCTAGTGCTATTCGTAATACATAGTTTCAACATTTATAATACTATACAATATTCAAAAAGTTTTTTTTTAATACACGATAAAAATGAATTCCCTTATAAATCAATGTGGATTTCATGGAACATGCTACTTTATTCGAAAAACGCTACAATCGTAAATTGCTATTTTTTTATAAATATAATTTACGTAGGTACCATAATTGCATACTTTTGTCAACGCATTCATTCAAATCTGTGGGAATAGCGTTTCATATAAAATATTATCTTTGATAATATCAAATTGTTTGGTACACAATTAAGTAAAAAACCTTAACAAATAATTATTTTGAACATTTAGATACCTACCTTTAAGTATGAACGTAAACTATTTGATTTAAAAACTGTTATAATAACAATCCACTAATCTACAACCTCAATTCTTGCAGATATTGGTAAAAATAAAATCATAAGCAAAAAAGATACTCACAGGAAATTGTAGGTTTATCAAATTATAAGTTGTAAATAACCATCAACAATATGTATATTGTATATTGCGTCACCTAGTGAATAGATGCGTGCAAGTTTTACAATTTTCCACATAATAAAATACCTATACAATAATACTAATACATTAGGTGAAGTCATCTCAACAATCGTGACAACTTTTGTTCTCCAGTTAGCAGCATCATCGCCTCATCTAATTAAGTTTTATTTTATGGAGGATTTATGAAGAGAACCAGGGTCAAAATAAACACGCTTTTCTATTTTATCCTTTACATACTTATATTTATTAAAATGACACAATAAATCCAATTAACCACCATCGTTTACGTAAGCCAGCGCTTCGATTCTGTTAACTTTTTTTACTACTGAAACTGCGCATCGATTTTTGTATACTGAAACGTGCGCCGAAGTGTCTAAAACCTTAGAGAGAATCGCACCGCTCGCGCTGGCGTGGTGTGGATTCGATAGCTAACATAATTAATTTAGAAATTTGACATGAAGTACGATATAATTTAAATAAAAATTATGTTCTTTATAAACAAACATTAAAAAATTAGTAATTTTTTTCGATATCAGAACATGTTAACTACCAGCATTATTAGTTTTTTTTTCTTAAATACTACCTATTTAAATTTTGGACAAGAAAAAAATATCTTACTATATCGCGTTAGCGCTAGCTTACCCACATGACGTCAGTAACCAGGGTAAAATGATGAATAATTTGACCACTGAAGTATATTAATATTATATATAACATAATAATACGTAATAGTGGTATTGGAAGTCTATCATGAGCTCACATAACTGTAAAAAGTGTCTAAAGGTGTGACACATTTGTTACAAGGAAGAGTTTTTATTGCAAAATAGCTTGGTAGAACTCATTTTCTTGGATATCCAAAAAAAAATTGTTTTAGTACTTCTGTTTGGTATAACCGGGCAGATACATAATATTATAGTAATTTTATTAATTAAGTATATGTGAGAAAAATTGAAACAAACTAATGTAACGTCTCAATGTTTTGTAATGTCTCAAATTGATTTATCAATACACCTAGATTTGAACTGAACCCAAAAAATGAATGACACTTCAACTCCGCCAAACCTCCAACTCCGCCAGATGCGTTTGCAGATTTCTTTTAACCCCGCCGGCCGAGTCGGACTTTCAGAAAACATTCGAAATGCCTTCCTGTGTAGTGAAACCGTGTAAAAACCGTACGGATAAAATTAACAAAAAAAGATGGTGTAACTTTCCACATGTAAGTGTTTATTTATATTTGTTTACATAGCCTAAAAATAAATATTATGCAAAGAAAGTTTTCTTCTTAAATAATAGCCAACACAATAAAATCGTCCACAAGAAAAAAAGTCATTTCAGATGCATTGTAAAATTCATGAACGGCTCCTCGTAAGGAACGGGTTAGTATTGTATCTGTTACTGTAACCCTTATATATAGCCCATACCTTTTGCGGTGTGTGGGCGGTATGCTTGCCGGCAGTCGAAGGGCTCTGATAGGTTGACCCGTGTAAGTGTAATTGAGGTGCGGAATCTTCGTGTCATTACTTTTTTCTAAATAATTTACTCTGCAAGGCAGATCTAAGTGTATATAAAAACAATGCGGTGCGGTGTATTCGACGAAATTTTTGTTCGATGAGTGGAACTAAAAGCAACAAAACGCAGCACACAGTTTAGTGATTTTTCAGCATTATTCTCTGAACTAAAATACATAATTTATTTGAATTTCACACTTTTAATTGTAAATTTCCATCTAGTAAATTAATAAACCAATATAATACATTGGTATTCGATTTAAAAACCACTTACTTTGACGACATATAGCACTATTATTTTTTTGATATTTGGAATGAATAAATCCCCACACGTTTTTTATGGTAAAAGAAATATTTGACATCCAACGCCACACCTTTACTTTGCCATTCGGTCGACGACTTGCAGTTTGTATTGCGTTATACCAATATTTAGTAGATACGGGCTTTAGGTATCTAATAAAAACAGCTAATGAAATAACTTTAGTAATAATACAGTTTCCTCGTCGAATAATTTTTCTCCGAGGATTGTGGCCATCGCGGTGGAGTAAATATAGAATAATAGTGTTTGTCTAACAAGCATAGTTGTGGGTAGTGTGTTCTAGGGGTGGGGGTACAGACGATCATGTCAAGTGGTTATCACACGATGCCATTCGTAGGGGAGCGCGTACAAATTGTTTGGTGTGTGGTTTCGGAGAAAAGTATAATATTTCGGATTCATTGACTGCGCACAGCAAGCTGTTGAAAAAATATCACATGATGTACTTTTCTACTGTCTAACTCTATTTTCTAGGATAATACTGCACAGGACCGAAGATTGTTTTGAAAAAAAATAATGAAATCCACAGACAAAGATCGCGATTACGAAATCTATGAGAAAAAAGGAAACGGAGGGGGGTGGTAGGTAGCAGTAACGTTATTTTTTTTTATCACGTTTCAGGATTTCTAAAGGTGGGCGGGGGCAAAATAAAAAACAATTAGATGGCGAATGGACGGTAAAGAGCACCATCCGCGGAATTCTAGGGTTGTCGAGTTGGGAGCAGCAAACCAGGGGATATGATGGGATTGATAGCGATTGGGCTTCAACTAGAAGATCGTTGCGAGGGCTTTTTTTTTTTGGCTAGGGAATAGCAAAACATTATTTTTAATTAACGTAAGTGGTACACTTTTTCATTAATTTCATAATATAAAATAAAAACCGCGGCGCACATGAGTGCGCGCCGCTTAACGTTGATCCATGATATAATTATAGGAGTAATCTGGCAACACGTTTTTTTTGATTCCGAGGTACTTCTCGTTCAAGTGATTTTAAAAAAAACTGTTATTGTTATTCTCTTTCAAATAGCAATATAAAGGCAGATCAAGAGGCAATCATTTGAGTCATACATATATACTGTCGTTTTCAGTAGTAACGTCGGCGAAAAGACGGATGTTTGGGCTCCTTATGTTTCTTGCTATTTTAACTTTGAACCCTACTTATTTTAACTATCGATGGAAAAAATCGGCGCGCGGGGAACAATTAGTAAAACTAAATAAAATGAGATTTTCTGAATCCTGAAGAAGTCTTGGTGGCGTACCATCGTAGTAAAAGGGTTTCATACTGAAACATCGCAATATACAGAGGGCACATTGGATCATTTTATTCTTACATTTTGTATGGAATTATCAACGCCGAGAGGAAAGTGGTCTAGTTTTCTTGATGCTCTATACTTGGACATTCTTAGGTATCTGCGATAATGTAAATACGCATTGAGGAACGAGATGATACAGTCAATACACTTAACTTTCGTTTATCGTCGAGGCTTTTATGTTTATCTATAGTAATAAGTATTCTCGAGAGCTATATTAGAAATTAGGGATTAAAATGCCTAGTAAAAATTGCTATAAGTTTAATTAGACTAAACATAATCATGACGTGATAACATCGCCAAACACAAATTCTACAATGTGAAATTGTAGACTTATTTCAGTGATTACGGCTACATATATTATATTCTTACTCTACAGTTTATCTAACAGTGACAATAGAATTTCCAGACCTACCAATGAAGTAATAGAGTCAATTTGTGTTTTTTTATATACTATTACATTAGACAAATCCTAACATATTAAACAACATATTGAGGCCTTTTAACTCAGCGAGTAGGCGTAGTAACTACCTTAAAAACTCAATTATCGTGAATAACTGATTTATCATCATTTTATGCGTCATTAATAATTTGAAAAAATAAACACAACGAAAACATGTAGATTTTGTCTTATTTTTTATTATCACTATATATTAGATTACGTAAAAAGTCTTACTTTTTATAAGTGTTTTTTTATTCAGAGGAGGGGCGGGTTGATCTTCGTACAATCTGTCGTATAATCGCTAGTCGGGATGATAGCCTAATCAGAAATAACTTCATGCGTGTAATTAAATACAACACCGCGTCGATGGTCATTGATGCGTATAGGTAAACTAGATCTATAGTCACTACTAATCTGTAGAAGGATTACTAAGGTAACTGATTGCCTCCTCTCCGGATTAGAGGTTGAAAGAAGCTAGAGATGGATAAAGCAATCGAGTATTATTGCGTGATGCTGCACGTTAATCATTAATGGAAATAACACGCTTTATTAAATTGTTAAAAAGTGGACAACAAATGTTATTGGATTACATAATGAGACAATCCAATTTTTTTTATTACAGAAAAAACATCGTCTAGAGCATTGTGCAAAAATGATAAAATTATTTTATTACTAATTAACTAATTAGCAAATTAAACAGAAACTATCAAAATGGTCAGATTATTTTCATTCTGTGAATATATGCAATAGTTTTACGAGGTTATTAATTAAGAAAATGTGCGCAGAGAATATAAAGTTGAATGTTTAGTTTTTTTGTAGACAATAAGTAATGGCTCAATAGAGATTCCATTCTGTAATAAGTACCTACTTAACCGATCTGACTTTCTGGAAATGTTTATTACATCTATAATACTTATGAGTTAGTGACAATTCATTATTTTTAATATCATGAGCGGACAGACTACAAACCATGGTACAACGAAGTACATGGCAGTTTAGGAGTGGTTGATATGATCGGCGGAGCTGATGGCGTTGCGGATACTGTACGTGGGAGGAGGCTGAGATGAGCATGGCTTGGGACAGTGTCTCCTACTAGGTCTCGCGAAGAGCGATGGTTCACAAATAGGTGAATGATTCTGTCTACATTCTACCAATCTACAGACGAGGCTCGTTGGCAATATTGGGGACCACTAGTGATGTCCACATGAAATATACATTCACAACATAGGAGCCGAAAACGTGGCAAAAGATATAACCATAGATACAAACGATAACCAAATTTTCTGAAATCTCTTCTCTCTTTTGGCATGCATAATGATTTCATATTCTGTTTTTTTTTCGAATGGACCTCAGATAGAAAATTCGTCGTGAGATGATTACTTACGGAATCTATCGGAATCACATTCGCCTAGAGAGCGCTGATTCATTCATTCGTCACCTAAAGAGCTTTTACCACTAGCAGAATCTTACACTGAAACTGACACCAGAAGTGACTTACATCATGCAATATCTAGTCTGTAGATGCATTTTCTAATTACTCGCACAAGAACTTAGAGTACAGGCTGTAAGTTTAACCATTCTACTATGCTTATCAGATAATACATTCACCTTCTCATAGATTATGTCTTGAATCTGCACCTATTATCACAATGCTATCATCTTAAGACAATTATGCATATGACAATTGTGTACAATATACTGGATAGCGGATATCGATAGTGGGGGGTCTGATAAAACGCTACTAGCACTAAAGCGTTGGCCATAAACAAAAATTAGGAGTCAAAAAAAAAAATGTGATTTTATATTTAAGCTTAGCGGATATCTTAATGTGGTAATGCTATAGATCAATTAAGTAGAACAGTTAAGAATCGTTAAACAATAATTGAATATATTGATAATATATTAACTAGGCTGTGAGGTAAGGATAGATACCCACTAGCTAGAGATATCTGAACCACAATTTAGGCTTAATAAACTCAAACGTTATTTTCTTCCACATTTGCCATTGTTTGGTAGAGTCCAGAAATGCACAACCTTGCTTCAACAATAGATTTCATCTAGAGTATGGTATAAATGTATCCTTTACAATACGAGAAAAAATATAACGTTTTACGGGAATTAAGAAAATGTGCGCAGACAATATTTGAATGTTTAGTTTTTGTAGAATAAGTATTCAATAGAGAATAGAATAAGTACCTACTACCGATTGTTTCATTATATTAAATACTTATTTAGTAAATTCATTATTTTAATAATGACACTACAAACTATGTACATCGTTGTATGGAGTTTGTGGTTGTATTCGGCGGAGCTGATGGATGCGGGCCTGACGTGGGAGGAGGCGAGAGAGCTGGCTGGTGACAGGGTCTCCTGGAGGGATCTAGTGATGTCCACATGCTCCACATAGGAGCGAACGTGGCAAAAGATATAACCAAAGAAGATAACCAAATTTTCTGAAATAAGAATGATTTCATATTCTGTTTTTTTAATCGAAACCTCAGATGAAGAATTATCGTGAGATGATTCTTACGGATCTTATCGAATAATCGCCTCAAGAGCGCTGATTTTATATGTACATAGTTTTACAATCATAATTGATTATATTATAGTATTATGTGGTAGGCATTTTTTTAAACAGCTAAGAATCGAACCATTGCACTAAATTGCCATACGCTACAGCCATCTGTAAAAACCTACATAAACTAAATGCTAATAATTAATAGAAAAGGTTAAGTATCTTTAAACTTGAGAATCAGCAGAGGATCGAACCTCGAGATTCAACAATTTACTAAAGAATAGTTTTTTTTCCAGAATGTTGCGTTGTTAGGTAGGTAGATGCCTTCTTCAAATGAACTGGGAACATACTTCTTTAAATGTGTCTTCAATGCATAGTACTGCAAATCAAGAAAACTATTTCACCAGGGTAGACAGGTGTGTATGGAACAGCCCTAAGAACATTTCAAACACAAAACTTGAAGATGTAAAACGCTATGTCCCTTTAAACCGTTGTGCCAATATGAAAACAGAATGCTCCGATTATTTGGGATCTACCAGCTTCTAGTAAAAGCTATCACAAGTACCATTAGTATACCAATGCAGTGCCCTATGCACCATTGGGTACAGATAAGGGAAAATAGTAGTTGTAAGTACCATATTATGTCAACGCCGTACCCCTTAAATAACAGTTTTTTTAAACATCCTTGTATTATTTGTGCCCTGGAGGAGTGGATATGGGGAAGAGGAAGATTAAAATAAAATAAATTTTTAAGAGAAATATAAAATTCATTTATGTTGCATGTAATTTGCCTTCTTTTATATAAAATCCATTGTAAAATAATCCCGTAGATAGATAAAATAGCTGCTTTTCACCCATCTTAATAATTAAATAAAATGTCATATTTTAAAATATTTTTCAACGCATTATATGCAAACGTAATTAGCTTATTTTTTTTAATTGGCACTATAAAAAATAGTGTAAAACAAATTATATAACGAATAGGAGTACACAAAAATAGATTATTACTTAACACAAATAACAAAATAGTATAACTTATTGTCAGATATCTTAATTTGAGCAAAAAAAACTAGAAAACATGAAGATACATAGTTTTGTCAAATTCAAAAAGGTAATATCTGTACAATATTTGTAGAGAAAATCATCGTAATCTATTTTGATGTGAATAATCTTATTTTATAAATGTAAAAAATCTATTCAATATAAATAGTGTGATAGATAGTTATGAAAACGTTTTGGTCAGAATCAGGATTGTTAGATTTCCATCTATGCCAGGCCAATGGATTCTATCAGCCCCTGAACTTTGCTAATGTACTTTTCCTTAGCTTCATCTTGTGATAAACCTTTCTTTCCATTCCACGCCTCCCATTTTGCCTTCCCCTTGAAGTCGAGCATACCAGGCTTATCTGAAAACAAATATAAATTATAAATACATCACAATAAAGAAATTATTATTTATATTAAATTTTTACAATCACTCAATGACAATTCTGAAAACATGCATAACTAAAAATCATAGATTTTTGAGATATTGTCTACATATACGACGCCAAAACTGCAAATTTGCAGAAATGCTGTTTTAAAATGTTAAGGTTTTGAGCTTAAAAGTATTACCATAAACATGATTGAATTATTATTTTAGTAGCTTAAAATAATGGTTAGCTATGGAAATAATTATATTTTGTTATAATTGAAATAAGATATGACGTTGATGAACGGAGTGAGCGATTTGTTAAATTTTAAAGGCTACTTAACTATTCATGGTCAATGTCAACTAAAAATAATATTATGCAGTATTTGTCATTGGTGATATACAATGAACTTTGTGCTAATAGCAGCAGTGATAAATTATATTTTTATTATTTGGTTTAACCTTTCTGAGGGTCATAACTTTTATCTCATTCATTTCATTTTAGACTACTGAAAATATATTGTATTATGTGGTATTCAAATGTATAACTATTTATTTGTTTTTTCTTTAAATACCATGGATTATAATATTCACATAATTTTATTCCTAACCTCTTATACAAATATCAATGGATTGAATAACATTGAATTTGTTTAAAATTATTTAAAAAATCACTCTATTTGGCCTATTTTTCATTCCTTTTTGTGATCTCAAGATCTGAAAATCCAAATGAATTATTCAAAATAACACAGAGGAACCTGAGGTGAGGCAATGGACGCAGCACCCATTGGCTTTAACTCGCTGTCATCAGATGAAGGTGATGATTGGCTGGCTGGGCCATATACAACAAATATCTCTTGTAGGCCATAACGATGCTTGCCTATTTTCAAGGCATCATGTTCCCGGCATCTTGGACATCTACTGCTACCAATTTGTTGGCAGTTTACGTCAGAACTACGGTACGCTGACCTAACTTAGGAAGACACACGGGTGCTGGCTGCCAATCGCTTAGCTAGGAGGCAATTTGTGGAATAAATGGTCCACACAGAGAGCGGCATGATAATTATCAAAATAGTAAGATTTACAAATTTAAAAAATACAGTCTTCAAATAATACACTAAAGGGAATTTAAAATGACCCAAAAAATTTATTTGATTTTTAATTGATCTTAGATTATTTTTTGGGACTCTTGAATGTAATATTAAAAATAACAGCCAACCTTTTATAGGACACTAATGTATTTTTTTTTTTTTACAATATGAACCATCAACTTCAGCCTACAAATATTTTGAGTAAATATTATATACCAACGTTATTAGAATTACTACAACTTTAAAACAAAAGAAGTTAATAATGCTTTATAAATACATAAATACTGTGGACTTGGGGATTTATATAAATTAATAATTCAGGTTCTACTAAAAATCAATATGTACAGTATTCATTATGCAAACGTGCTAAGGGAATACAGTTCAGTGGAACATACTGGATAGTAAATTTTAAAATCTATTATAATATTCATTATATGTATAATGTTTCATGGGATAAAAATTACAAAAAGTATATTTCACACCAATAATTTTGTTACATTATGTACTGTACAATTATCTATTTGGGATACATAAAAATTTAACTAACTAACTAGCTAACTAACAACCATCACGCCATTTACCAGAAGGGGTAGGTAGAGAGGATAGAACGCCACACCACTCAGTCCTGGCACACTTCTCTTGCTTCCTCCACATTCATACATCTTCTCGATTATTCCGACATGCCCACTTTCAAGCACTTGTTTTACTTGATCATGCCATGTCTTTCTCGGCCTTCCTCGATTTCTACATCCAGGCACAGTCGCATCGTATATTTTTTAGCCGTTCTTTCATCATCCATTCGCTCGTGACCTACATGACCGAACCATCGTAAAAGACCTTTCTTAATTTTGTCAATAATGCTTATCTCAGCCTTGCACTCTGCTCTAATTTCGACATTTGTACACCTATCATACATAGTCTTACCACACATTCGCCTGAGAGATCGCATTTCAACTGCATTCAATCTACTTTCATCCTTCTTTTTCCAACACCACGCTTCACTACCATACATAAGGGTTGGTACCAGAACTCCATTATGAACTGTCAATTTAGCCTCTTTTGATAGGCACTTATAAGATACGACGGACTTTAAGACACCATTAACTCTGTTACCGGCACTAACCCTCCTTTCAATGTCCTTATCCATATTTCCATCCCTAGTGAACATGCTTCCCAGATATACAAATTCTTCCACCTGTTTCAAGCTATCGCCATTTACTTCGATCTTACACTTAGTCATATTCACATTTCTTTCAAAAACCATCACATTCCACTAAAATTTAACTTTCAAAATAATAAAAATACTACTAAAACATTGTAATATTCAGGCTACACATAACAAAACTATAAACAAGTTTTCTTCAATTTAAATTATGTAAATAAAATAAAGTTTTCCAACCTGTGTTACAATCTCCAACAGATCCCTGCTTGAAGAGAGCATATATTTCAAGTAGATCGTCGTTTTTCCGGGAGTCGTCTTCAGCTTTTTCACATTCTCGGCAGCTTGAGTGAATCTCTGCAAAATGTTGATGAGAAATTAGATAATCTAAATAAACAAAGATAAACTCTGACAAGTTATTTTATAACACCAAACAATTAAACTAAAGAATATTCTATCATTGCCAAAATATTTCTAGTGTGGTTTATTGTATTGCTTTTCTCAGAATAAATTTAATATTTTACTGGTGTGAGTATAGAGTATACCTATTGCCAAAATGAACCTTGGACTCATTAAAAATCAATTCCTTCATTGTTCTACTATAAATCTTGTTAAGTTATTTAGAGCCATACCTAAGTCAAACACTTTAAGATATTGTTAATCTGGGTGTTACTTAACAACTTGCCGTGCTTTTTATGAGGACTAGTCTATTGCTAAATCCATAGATAATAGGTTATGAAATTTATACAGTAGGTTAAGATAGGTTGGGTTTAATAAAATAATTTAAATCAAATGGCTATTTAAAAGCAATATCCTTTTTAATAGGTTATGAAATTTATACAGTAGGTTAATGATAGGTTAGGTTAAATAAAATATATTTAAAATCAAATAGATTTTTTAAAAGCGAAATTTCAATCGCGTATCAACCAATCACAGCTTTGCGCTTTACTCTACAAACCAGAGAGTAAAAATGTTTTGAAATTTTGACAGCCTGCACGGCAAGTTGTTAAGTTACCCCAAATTATGACTACCTGGTCAATACTCAATTTTTAACCTTTTTTACTCTATATTAGTAAAAAAAAACATAAAATTGTATAAAAATGGTAAAATTTATTTAAAAAACACATTTAGTTTTTTTTTAAGCGCATTATCTTTAGTGAAATCAATGCTTAAAATAGTAAAGCAATATAAAAGGTAAAATTTTAAAAATGCTTACCTCATCTAAAGACATCTTGGAGGTGATTGGAGATAATATTTAGTCTGAAACATTAAATTTGTTGTTTGTAGAATAAAGAAGCATTCAAAAACATTTAAGTAATGAGGGTTAAGGGTCGATGACACTGAGAATGGCAAATAACGTTTAAGATGGTTTTTTTGAAATTCAATTTAAGACATAAATATCTAGGATATATCAAAGGTTATTATTGTTTATAAATAAATATTTGTGTGATATTATAATTTTGACAAACTTACCGGTTAATAATAAATTACGAAACTGACACACCGACACGAGACACGAGACAGCCAGAACACGTCAAAAGTCAAGACTGAAGTTATTAGCGGTATGAATATAGTAAGAAGCTTGACGTTAAAAGTAATGACCAACATAAACAACATGCATCATAATATTTTAAAAAAATTAAAACTTAAATAAAATAATATTATAGCTTGTGAATGTTGATTGTATTTACCTTAAAAATATTATATTAAATAAATCCTACTGGAATGAACTAGTTAGGTGTAATATATTTTTCAATCACACATCACACAACTTCATTCAGCATTGCCAAATCGCAGAAAAATATAGCGGGAGGTACAAATAAAACACAAACTTTTTAAATAATCCATTCAATTTATTTATTTACAGTAAAAAATTAACGCTTATTTCTAGATAAAAAAGAATTTTTATGTATATTTTATAGAGAGTCCAGCAACCAAAGCAATGTAAGCTTCCTTAGCAGCATCTTGAGACATTCCTTTTCTATCCAACCATGCTTGCCATTTTGCCTTTCCTTTTAAGTCTAGCATTCCAGGTTTATCTGCGAATTCAATAAATTTTAATTTCACAAAAGTTTTATCTAAATACGTACTTATTATTTGCTAATCAGAAACGTTAAAAAAATACAATTCAATAATAATTTTATCGGAGAATGAGTTTATTTAAATGCCGTTATAAAATAAATTTGATAAAAATATGATTATCAAAGAACGAAAACACACGTAATCCTACGTATAGATTATAATACCCATAAGAGTTAATGATATGAAAATTTAGTTCTTTAAACAGTTTTATTTTATTATTGGTAATTTATTTCGGTATCCAGCAAGAGAATATACAATGAAATAAAGTACCTACCAGTGGTATTGTCTCCAATAGTTGCTTGTTTGAATAATCCGTACAGTTCAAAAAGCTCTCCATCAGTTGGCCTTTTGGTGAAACTCTTGGCCTTATCAGCCGCAGCATTGAATTTTCTGCAAGCAAAAAGAAAATTTTAAAAATTTTAAATAGAAAAAAAAACATTAGAGTTCTGATGACACCTATCTTAAAAACTCCAATTTCTAAACTGCTTTCAAATCGTGCTGAAGTGGGATTCGAACCTAGAAATTCCAACCCGGAGTTCGATTCCACTACTAGACATATCACCCAGCTATAGGTACCTAGTTAATGATATCAAATTTCACAAATGAGCTAAATAGAAAACTAAATTATTATAAAATAATAGGTATAGATTATGGTAAATGTTAATAATGTTTAGCATTAACAACACTACAGTTCATTCCTCAATATCAACTGTTGCATGACATGATATTCTGAAAGGCGATTATTATGAACAATACCATGAAACATGCGATAGTAATACTTTTCATCTGAAACCTTTCAATGATTGTTTTGTGAACGTGAACGGTGCCAAGTTCTTTATCAGCGCCAGCGATGGCTTTAATTTGAAAACGACACGCCATTTTGCGCAAACGATAACAGCTTAAAAGATCCATGATCTATTTATCTACTACAGACCAACATTAGTTACTTTATAAGAATAAAATAGAAAAATACAAAGGTTTGTGGGTACTAGGTCCTATAACCTATGTAATATAAACATATTTATGTATGTAAGTAGCATTTTTCTCGTTTGATTGACCTACTCGATTCTGATTTTCATCAAAATAAGACAAAATTTTATTTTCCCACTAAACTATTTGAATGCTCTCATCACTTTTGTTTTTGATAAATGTTTACCGGTAAATAGCAGCAGTTTACTATCACATTCTTTATTCTGTTACGTAGCCCGCAAATAAAATACGTTTTTTTCCGTTGTTTACATTGATATTTGTTTAGTTATTTAATTTTTGTAAGAGCCAAAATCACTCACAAACGAGTGGACCCTATAGCAACCGTTATGACAATACTTGAAATAACAAATCAGAGCTCTGATTGGTTGGGGATATACCAGCTTCTGGTAAGTGGTAAATGTAGTCACAAGCAACATATACTTAGGCCGTATTTCCCTGTATAATTTTTGGTACCTGCATAGTTTGTTATTATATATAAAAAAAAAATATATAACAGGCTCATAGCATTGTGTACCTACTTCCTCAATTTTTTTAAAATGGAAAATGTTCTTATGGCTGTTCTCCACACTTGCACACAAGTCGAAGAGATAACATTTCGCCAGCTTTTACGCTTTGTATTTTTAACCTGTGTTTTACTTTCATGGAGATGATTTTATACTTCATCATTATTATACCCGCGTTATATAAATAATCTAAAGCTTATTGGTTATATTTGTTAATTTCCGCAATGCAAGAATTCTAAGAAAACGGCGCGCTCGGTCAAAAGAATTTACAGTTAACTTAACCGTAATTTGGCTCATTTACTAGAAGACAGACGCCGCGCCGTAAAATCCCGTAAAACTTTTAAAGTTCAATCTTTTTATTTCAAAACCCGCCAGATCCAGTTTTATAAGAAAATGAAGTATTTACTCTATCGGAATGCCGATTTTGGGTTTTATTGTTTAAAATACTTCTATATACTTGCAAACCCCGCTAGATTTCACGTAAAAAAGACTAAAAAACTGCGTTGTATTTCAAACTCCGCTAGATCCATGGAACTTGTTGACAGGCCCAATTCGACCAATCGGAGAGCGGGTATAGATGATCACGTGGTCAAAAATTAAGATGTCGTTACTGTCAATTTGTGTCTCGTGGTAGTATTTTGTGCTCTAGTAATTTTTGTGGATTTTTAATAAAAATAATGTCTGATTTGACAAAAAATGTGCTCCAAGTTCGTCCTGAGGAAGCCAGAAAACGTATTATTATTAAAAACAACTGAAAAAGAGAATTGGAACGTCAGAATCGGTGAGTCAAAAATTGCTTGTTATTTACATACAGCATGTTCTTCCGTGTGAATAATTACCAACATGGCGTTTTCTTTATAAAAACTTCTTGACGGATTTTTAAAAAAATAAAACTAAATAAGCCCGTAAACTGAAGTAAAAAAATTCATAATCAATATTTTTTCAGATATTCATCGAAACGTTTGCGCAGCCAGCCAAAGTGTAAAACACGGAAATAATAACACATTTAAATGTTCAACTCTTTCTATCCAAGAGGTTTCAAGAATGCATCATATTCATGTAAACCTTGTTTTGTATGGGTTACTGCATAACGTTTTTAATTTAACCTAGAAATGTTTGTATAATATTACCTTTGCTTTTAGATAATTATAGTAAATATTGTACAATTATATCTATTCCTATATATAATATTATATACCTACCTTTTTTTTTTGCTTATTAAATATATTGATTATCACTAAATTTTTTCTTGTTATTTTGATGACACAAATAATTTGAAGCAACCTGTACAGCTGAAATGACAATGATGGCCAAAATTTTAAGTTACTTGCAAAATCCCGCCACATCCTTGACTGTGATTAACAAAATCCGCCAGATCCAAACGTGAATATCAAAATCCGCTACATCCATTTTTTTTTACATTTAAACATCCCTTTTTTTTTTTAAAAATACTGAAGAATTTTCAATAAAAAAGGCGGCGAAATTCTTAATTTTTTTTTCATAATATTATATTTTAAGATAGACAAATATTTTGAAAATAAATGTTACCCCATAGAATTTTGCATTTTTTGTAAAATCGACCTATATGGATCTGGCGGAGTTTGAGAATGACTTCTAACGATCAATTATTTTATTAATGGGTATCATCATGCAAGTAATAAAAAAATAAACTATTACGCTATTTTTTAAATCAAGTTTTCTTAGTTTGTCAATCAAAATTAAAAATTATAATGATTTGTTTCATTGAACTATTGTCTCAAACAAGTGAAGGCTGTTAATTTAAAAAAAAACTGTAGATTTAACGTGAAATCCTTTTATGGACTATTTAATCAACTGTTTAAGACAAAATGAAAATGAATAAATAAAAAAATACGTAAATACAATTTATTATAGTAAATTTTCTGATTATAATGAAAAATGAAAAAAAAATCACATAATATTCACACTTACCAAGGCGGGAAAACATCGTGTTTTGCCCTGTAGGTACTCATCACTTTGCACCCGGTAGATATTTTTGAATCTTTAATATTTACTTGACTAAAGCTATTGTTTGTTGTCCCACCAGCATAAAATAAAAACGAAAAAAATATCAGCACGATAGTGTCCTTTAGGAATACCTAATTAGATAACCACTCGCTTTCTTTAGTAAATTCAACCTCACTTGTCAAACCGTTTTTTTACGGAAAAGTATGATAAAAACTAGCACGCTAATTCCACAGAATTTTACTTCTACTAATACTTTCCCTTATCCCCACCCAATGGTGCAAATGGCACTGCATTGGTATACCAATGGCAGTGTATCGTGATTATTTTATTACATGAAGGTAGGATGGTCAGTCTTACGCTTCAGTGCCAGTCCAAGGTATCATACACATCAATATAGAATTTTACATGCTCTTAAAGTACGAATTAGGTATTTTTATTTTGCTGCCACCTAGTAATTGAATAAAATGACATTATGTTTTTGAAAATCGGTCGGCGTTTTTACCTAGAAATTGATACAGTATTTAATTAAATTAAATGAAAAGCACGAATATTTTTATATTGATTTTAAGGCTTTGGTTATTTTATTACGTTTAAATACGTACACGTATTAGAATTATACATTATTTTACAAAAAAACTCGTTTTTGAAGTGATTGAGTAAGATCATGCATTAGCTGTTTGCACTTACTAATTTATTCTATGACTGAATATAATGCGAAATTCTTGAACTTTGAGTCTGTTGGAATAATGGTATGTGTACATAACAATAACGTATACATATACCTACTTTTTAAATAAATATATATTATGTAGTACCTACACAGTTTCGCTGGCTGGTTGAAGATAGACAAAATTATCGACATTTCGAGTTACGAATAATTTATGAACAGTGATCGAATTATCTAATTCGTTAAAAAATAAGTAATAAGATATAAATTTATTTATTTATTTATTAGGGAACTCAACAGCGCTACATTTACAGGATACAAGGTCAAATAATCATATCAAAGGCCAATGACAGAGTTCCAACAAAATATGTGGGAAAACATACTATAATCTAAATAAAAATTGCAATAAAAGGAGAGGACGTGTAGTGAGGGTGTATGTGTGAGAGGGTGTGATTGTAAGGTTGAGAGAAAGGGAGTGAGTGTGTGAAATATACAAAAAAGTTATCATCGTTGATCAACATTAATTCTAGACAATTTTATTTTATTGAGTAAAAATTATATTTAATATAAGTATTTTTTATTTTTTTAAATACAAGTTAATATTAACATTATATTTTTATAGTGGAAAGGTTTGTTCCACAAGCTAAAATTTACTAACTGGTACCTAATTTTAAATCTGCACTGCGATCACTAACGTGTCTACATATTTATATCGCAGTTGTGACGCGTATATTACGGTAACCTGTAATTATTAAAGAGATTTTACTGATAACCGTCATATACGCCTATTTTGAGACAAAGTCTACAAAATATTCATTATACCAGTGTTTACATAGAGAATATAATATATATGTAAGTGTAGGTTTTTGGGCTTTGTGTCAACGATGTTTCGGAGCACATTGCGGTGTCCATCTTCTGAGCTGATTATCTTTGTTGGTAATCTCATAAGATTAGACATTTGATTTTATTCCAGATTGTCTGTCGACAGAAGATGGTTCAATGCGCGTATATATTACCAATCTAAACGAGGCTTCGGTTGTAATAATATTCTATCTTGCTCAAGAATTATGTTTGAAATTTTTGTGAAAATACATATTTAAACTTTTTATAAATAAACCATGATTTAACGTTTTATATAAGATACCTGTCGCTTCTCAAATGAAATTTATTGAAAGATAAGACTTTAAAAAAAAATTATCGCATAAATAATATTGGAGAGTTGTCTACAGTTGAGATAACATTTTAAATTTACATTCATTTATCGATATTTAATGTTGATGTCGATATTTAAAACCGCACTCTTCTACTCGCGAAGAGATAAAGAAAATGTATATTTACCTCATCTAAAGACATGGCGATATCAGGTTCTGAAAAAAAGAAATCAGGTTATGAATCACCATACACACGATTTAAGGTAAATGTCGTATGGATAAATCTGATGAAAATATCATTGGAAATAACCAAATTGCCAGGTTAAACAGTAAACGTCATTACATTTTTTTAAAAATAAAACGTAGGTAGATACACAATAATATGTACCTGCACAAAATAATAGTTTAGTACGAATATGTAGGTACAACCAATGATATTAATTAATATCATTGGGTACAACGTACAACCACATTCAAGTAAATAAAAAATACATCAGTTTTTCACATAAAAATGCTTTTTATTTATTTATGGCCTTTTACAAAAATAGCAAAATACATAAATTAAATATAAATAAAGAATAGTACTCTTGTGCTAAATTGTTACAATAATTTTTTTATATTGGTAAAAATAATATATCAAAGTATGCTTCAAACGAATACACAGGAATATAGTATTATGAATATGGTGAAATATATACTATCTGTTTACACTGCACAAATAAAAGTATTGACACGAGTTTTCAACCCATTACAAAAATTAAAAATTAAAGAAATTTCCAAAAGGGAAAAAAAAGAAATAATAACAATACAGAAAGTAAATTCCAACCAAATACACGCGATAAATAAAATGCAACTATTCTTTAAATAAATTAACTTTTTTTTATTTATGATATACCACGAATTTTATTTAATATAAATATTTTAAAAAGGTTTAATTAGATTTAACTATTAAGACAATACGGAACCAACACCCATTACCGCACACATCAGCATTATTATTTCCAAGTCTATGAATGCGGTTGATGGGTGAATGCATTAGGTAGTTGGTTCTTACACTGTTAGATGCAAAAAGTGCATTATTTCGCGTATATCTGGTTGGTGGTACCGGAAGTTAATCAGTTGGATCAATTCGGGGCAGTTCAAAATACAGTTCTTTATATTATATAGTAATAATATGTACCGAGGTGTAATAAAATTTCACGGTTCACCCGTGAAATTCAGGCACTTGTTCCAGTGCAGTGCCTTATGGATAAAGGTAGTAGTAATATATTATTATGGTAATACAAGGTTCCCAAAAGTTAGTTTTATTACGGATATATAGAAAAGAAAAGCTTCCTTCATTTTCTCTATCCGCAGTCCGCACCTAATAGTACCTACATTGCATTGCTGCACCAAATTAATCAACACACTGTTTTTCCGAAAGGTAGGAGATAGGAGTAGAACCTCCCTCATCTAATAAAATCTTCAACCTAAGTCATCTCTCTCTACACTAACTTATATATACATGCATGGGTTTTTGATGCAATGATGAATTAGTGTGTTCTCTATGCAATGATGAATTCGTGTGTATTCTATGCAATGATGAATTAGTGTGTATTATATGCAATGATGAATTAGTGTGAATTCTATGTAATGATGCATGCAATAAAACACACGCATTGTTAAAATACATATTTTAGCTATAATACATATACGTTATATATGCTGGTCTGGCACAGAGTATTTTTTAAATTACCTGTATTTAAGAAAAATAACTATTTTATTGTTTTTTTATTTTTGGCTATTTTTAATTCAAAAAATCCCATATCAACATATTCATATAATATTTCTGTTACCTTTCTAAAAAAATTTAAAATATTTTTTTCAGCTATCTCTACAACCTACTTTATGTTACACAAATCATCATTAGGTTATTAGGTATAATAATTACTATTACTACTACTTTCCCCTATCCGCACCCAATGGTGCATAGGGCACTGCATTGGTACACTAATTTTAATTGTATCTCGATCATTTTATTACATGAAGGTAAGATTATTAATAAAATTTCCTAAATACAAATAAAAAATTTAACAAAATAGACTGTTTTTAAAATTAAATTCAATAAGTAGTTATCTCATGTAAAAAGCAAGCTATCAAGTGCCAGTAAAAAACTATTAAAATGTTTAAAAATTATTAAAAAAACGCCTCATAAAAATATAATTTTACTATGACATTGCATAAATCGATCGCGGGACTATGCGATTCGTAAATTAATTCTTATTTTGCTAAATTTACGACAAAAGTTTTTTTAAATCAGATTAAAGTAAATAGTAATAATGGATGAGTTACTTGCTTTTACTGCGAATGAAATATGTATGAACACTGTGAACAATTCTAGCCAACTGTGGCCAGAAACTTTATTTCACGATGACTGATGTTCAGAAAGTAGGCTACCCAAGTTGAGATTACCAAGACCTGTTGGCGATTCGTGAATCCGAATACAGGTGCGCATTAGGCTATTACATAAAGACTCGGATTAGAGAAATAAATTAATAGTTATGTTGGTTTCGAATTGAATAATATGAAATAACTTCAATGATGTTTATTTTTATTTATTTAGTTAACAAATCAACTGTACAAAAAAACTTATGACAATAATTATGAATAGGTACAATATTAATACTTAACGCTATACCTTATCAATAAAAAAGACAAGCTCTTGTGCTTGGTGAGGGAGATTACGCTAAAATAATTTTTTTTTTTTTTTTTTAAAGGCATACAATTATTGGTAATGACCTGGTTACAAAACCGACTAACTATTTTCATATAAGTATTAAACTGTAGGTAAGAATTGACACATTACATTTTTTAAAGTCATAAGCTATGTTTCGCTGTCCTTTCCCGAAAAAAAATAATTAGTGCTTGGGAAGGGACTTACACGTTGAAACAGTAATTTATTTCATCTCTTTTTCTTTTAAATATTTGTTTACGGGTATTTCATTTTTAGTAGATTTATTAATATGTTTTTTTAAAATATATTGTTTTTATGTTTGGTAATATTTTGTAAATAAATAAATATTTTACAAAGATAGGCTATTCTCTTCCGTTCTATGTCCTACGGAGAAAGAGTCCTAAAAAATTGATTAAATTGTTATCTACACCAACTCTAATTTATCTACTTTAAAATGCATCGTTTCGTGTATAGGTAATATTTATTATGTATAATGCCCAATGGACATTAATATACTACTACTTTTTCCTTATCCGCACCCAACGGTGCATAGTGCACTGCATTGGTACACCAAGTGCAGTGTATCTTGATCATTTTATTACAAGAAGGTAAGATGCTGATTAATATTATTAGGTACCTTTATATTATTATAGTTAGATATTCTGTATGGTGTATGGTCGATATAAATATTGTATTTGATGCTTATGTTAAATGCAAATAATTATAAAGGGGTCGGTAGGTACTAATAAACACTACTTCTGGACCGATTTTTAGTTTACCTTTTATTGGCTGAGTAGGTATTTTAATAGGAGAAAGTTGTAAATCAGTTTTGTCGAAGTACAAAGCGGAAATAAACTTCCTGGTGACTAGATTCTTGAAATAGTAGTACCTAACGCTAGTAAATTCCGATGTGTCATCTAATAACAATGTCGAATGGATTAATATACCGTATAATAGGTAGGTATCTAAGTAATGATATTATCAACCTAATAATAAGCAAGTCGGAAACGTCTACCAAATTCAGCGGAAGGAAGAATATGACACAAGGCCCCTGTATAATCAAAATTTGTCCCTTGTTTTACATACATATCTTTTACTTTGTAGCCTTCCGACATGTGTTTTGTTTATTTTTTTTATTGTATTATTCTTATTCATGTGTCGGTTTATTTTGTAAAATTGTTATTTTCATGCTTTTGTTTTGTACAAAATGTTAGCAGATGTTACCAGAAGAAGCCCATAACAGGGTGAATGCGCTAACTGGCGAAATAAATATAAGTGGAAGTATAATAATTATTTTTATTTTATTCGTTATATTATTCTTTATTTAAAAAAAAAGAATCAAATCAAGATTCACTGCACTTGGTGTACCAATGCAGTGCCCTATGCACCATTGGGTGCGGATTAGGGGAGACTAGTAGAAGTAGAGATTAACGTGTGATAATTTTTAAGAATATTTTAGCTGTCTTAATTAATTTTCATTAAAAAAAATCGATCTGACGGCGTTTCAGCAGGATTTTACAATGTCTTGATTAATTTGTGTTGTCGGAAAATTTTGGTAATAATAATCTTCTGGTAATGAAAAATGTTGTTTAATCGATATTAATAAGGAATGTATGTCCATTGCCAGGACAAATGGACTATACTACCACCTATTAAAAAAATATTAAATGACAATCATGCCCATCAATGCGAAGAGAAACGTAGGTAATAGGTAATAAGAATCCCCAGATGGAATTTCCGCTCCGCCATGAATTGATTCCTATTTTCAAGCACAAGCCGCTTACCTTCAATGAAGAAATATGTGCAAATATTATCAAATTACTTAGATTTCTTTAAAAATATCGGTACTAATACTTACATGTATTTCACTCAGATTGCTAAGTTGCTTCCACAGCAGTAAATAATTCAAAGAAAAACATACTTTTATTAATAATTTCATATTTAAATAAATATGTTAATTACTTTTTTTTCATTATTTAAAAAATAATAATAATTTTAAAGCGGTTTAAAAACTACAAACAAATAAAGTTTGATCTGACTAGTTGAATAATCATAATACTTTATTCTTATAGGTTTTATTCACACTTACACAATATAGGTATTAGGTATCTATATGTATAAATATATACATTGTCAAAGTTACTTTATTAATATAATCCTTAATAAAAAATGCCTATAGCCTATAGTGTACATACTTAACAAAAATGTAGTACTAGTGCTACTTTCCCTTATCTGTACCCAATGGTACATAGGGCACTGCATTGATTCACCAAGTCTAGTGCAGAGAAACTTGATAATTTGTTAAATATGAAAGCAAGATAAGACATAATTTCTTATTTTCTGTATTAAACTAAAATACAAAAAACACATAAGTTTATTTAAAAATCATATCTCAATTCTGGTCCTAGACAAATGGAATCATCAAGGGGTCCGTAGCAGGAATTTGTATAGTGGCTGCCAGAAGAGGTTGCACTTGCCCTTGCTTTATGAGAATCACTTTCAAGTTCGACTTGGGATCCTGATCCGCCTCTGTGATCTCTTCTAAGTCCACTTGAGTCGACTCATCAATGAAAAATAAATCCTCCACTTTGGATATGAACGTATAAGGGTGACGGCAATCAGCATTGGCACCTAGAAAAGGTTGCATAAAAAATGTCACAGTCCATTTCTTTATTGTAGTTTATTATCTTACACGTGAATTTTGTATTGTACATGCCAGCAAGCCTAATAAACAAAAAGAACTACATATTTCTGTGTGTCAGGACAGAGAGTGATATGGCGTTTTTTTATCATATTTCTGCATACCCCTACGGAGAAATAGCGTGATGGTTACCACAAAACATCCAGGCCTGAGAAAAATCTCTATGTTTCAACTAAATTCAATATGAAAAATAATATTTTCTAAAAGTAACTGATAATTTATATGCAATATATTTTTTTTATTATATTTAATATTTTTATATTAAACCTGAAGAAAGTTCGTATTGATAAGAATCTGATAAGTGCATTAGCAAATTTATCACAGATATAATATCAGAAAGCAAAAATAAACAATAATTCCAAATCAAATGTATCTAGTCAATGCATAGATATATTTTGTTTGTAAAATTTGTAAATATAATCAATCAATTTTAATATGTGGATATGTACAATTTCTAAATCCTATATTATTATTACAAAACAAAACAACATATTTTTATAAATTACATTTCAAAAATGTCAAATTTATTTATGTTGTACAATAATTTGTAATTTCAAACAAAACAGTTTTTAAAAGTCTTGTTCAATTTTGCTTAATATCAAATTTAAAAATATAAACTTACTCTCTTACCTGTTGCGTTAATTATTATTTACAATCAGTCTGTATATTGACCTCATGCCTAATATGAAATTCATTACTGTTTATTATACAATTACCAATATGGCCCTTGGCCAAAATAAAACTCAACTCTGAATAGCATTCTTGAACATGATATTCAATTTTACTTTACAATAGTTACTTTTTATAAGAATATAAGAATAATAATACATGACCAATACTCTAAATAATCCACACCTACAAAAGTTTTAATTACTTGTTGTTTTACAAAGCATATTTAATAGTGACAGGAAAAATACAATATTACCGTAATAAATGGAGAATAAATTTTATAATATCTGCAATCTGCAGTCAACAATAGTGACAGGTTGGTGACTGCGGTTTCTGAAGATAGGTTCTCAATAGAAAGATGTACTTTAAAAACAGGACCAATTCCTTGCACCTATAAAAAAAGGTAACATGAAAAAATATAGTTAGATATTTGTGTAGAAATAGGTGTGTGTTTTTGTATATTTTGCTAACAAAAAATAAATTCCGACTTATCTGATATACCTGAGCTGATAGTTTTAGTGGTTCAGTTGATCCAGAGCTCAATGAGCAATTTGCATTTTTCATAGCGTCAAGAGTTGCTTTTGCCACCGTCAATCGAAGCTGACACAATTCTTTTTGAAAAGTTTCATGCATTTCTAAAAGATAATGCACATTAGAATATTAAATGGATATCAAAAATTTTCAACCCAGAATCCTAAAACATACTTTCATCTGATTAGATTATTTAATGGATTATTAACACCAACAAACCTATGGATTGTTCCCTTTCACGAGTTGCTTGTTCCAAAAATAATTTGGATTTTTTAGGCACTAACAATGGGCGAGCTTGCTGTGCGGCTAAAAAAGATGGATGTGCTTTTTGTACATTACTATTTCCAAAAAGATTAAAATCTGCTGTCCGTTTCAAGATCTTGAGAACCAGCGCACCATCTGTAAAAAATACATAACATGATTCTTACCTACAATGATTAAAATCATTTAATAATTCAGAAATATTATATTGTGAGTTCCCAAAACCATTTCATATATGAACATTATTTACTCCTCTAGGCTTTACCGGATAATATTATTGCCAAAACATGTTCTTCTTGACCAATTTGACCAAACTTCATTGCAGATATGGTATCTAAAAGCAACATTACTTTATTGATTTAAAAAACATACATATTTATGTAAATCTGCTAAAAGTAAGTTTAGAACTTAAGAAAAATGGTACCTTGCATTTGCATAGAGTCGACTAAATGTTTACCATTGTAAAATTGTACTAGTCCACCGATCATAGAAACTCCTATTAGATTGGCACCAAGGTGAATAAGTGCTACTAATGTTATATTGGTAATACAATGCGTAAGTGATATAACCCAATTTTTTTTTACCCTGTATTAAAATAATGAAATATTCATAAATTAATGTCATTTATGTTTTTCATCTAAGGATATGGGTATTTGGCAATATGCCCACTATGTATATAGATATTACCAAAATATGTTAAAAAAGTATAAAATAAATAAATAAACCAAACTGATAACCTTTAAAATAAATAAATAAATTACATAGCAATGTAAATCGCATTAAAATTGTAGGTCAGTTTTTTAGGAATTCTTTTTATTCATTTTTTACTCTATATTCTATTACCTTTTTAGTAAAACAATGCAATGTTTTATCCATACAAGCTACAACAATGCTATTGTCTCCCGGGAACAATAATCAAGCCAACAACCAGAGATGTGAGTTGAACCAAGCATTTACCTTCCAGCCATTCCCTTCTTAGTACACATATAAAACCTTCCCTGAAAGAAATTAAAAATTATATAAAGAAAAATCCATATAATCAGTTAAACCAAATCCACAAGAAATATTTTTCATACAAGAATGTGTTCTCAAGAGGAGTCCAAAGAACGCAATACTCTTAGTATATCTACCAATATAATTGATGACATCAGGTTTACTAGTAGATAATGACGATGAGCAATGACGCTGCAGGATTGATAGGGGTGCAAAAGACAAAGGTAGATTTACATAAACATTATTAATGTTTAACAGCAAACAAATTAATATAATAATGATGATAAAACTACCTTGTAGCAATAACTATTCTGTATTCCACATCGTAGAGTCCACACGTCTCCATATGAGATGGAGTTGATTTAAAAGCACTTACTCTTGCCTAAAAATTAATTAAACATTAATTAAGATGCCCCTCATTTAAGTATTTTTAAGTGTGATTCCTAAGTAGACATGATATTATTTTATTGCCCTCCTGGGTTAAATCTTGTACGTACTCAGGTACATTGCTTTATATAAGGAAGAGAGAAAGTGTTATTTTTATAATAGAGTATTATCATTAATAATCTTACTACATAGGTGTTAAAAGATCTATTACCTGATGCATGACCGTAAATGTCTGTGGATCTAGCAAAAGGATTTCTCCATTCTCCGTACCCAGCACCAAGCAAGCGACACTATCTTTCTCTTTAGAGTTAATATTCAATACTGCAAGACATGTAACAATGGATGACTTTGTCATGGTATTCTCACAATGCTGATTAATAAAAGATAGTCTCTTTTCTGGAGGCAATGACAGCAAGTGTTGAGATTGTGGTGTAAGGGATGAATACGACAAAGTTTTCAGGGATTCTACTTTTGAAAGAATAGTCTCGCCGTCTCTAGAAATACTATCAGCAAACTGTAAAACAAGAAATAAATACCCATTTAATTATTGTTTCATTATAATATTATAAGTAGTATCTAAAGTAACGAAATTATAACTTAAATATTATGTTGCCGCTTCTCAAAAGATTACCTAAGCCATAAAATAATTATAACACCGACATCACTTTCTTCATACTATTTGGCATCTTATTATGCTAGCATCCCAATTCTGACTTTCACATGTCTATATTGAAGTATTTTTGTAGGTAATAAAATTATCCATTTTTTTAATTATTTGATCAGAATGTTCCCTTTTTATATCACGCTTTTTTATGGTTATGAATGTTATGTTGCATTATCTTAAAGAAAATTGATCACCTGTCTCCAAACTTCAGCCTCCAGAGGTTGTATTTCTATCGGTGGTAAGTAGAATTTATAAAAAAGCTTCATATTTTTATAGATGTAAACACTTGATCCCATAGACACAGCAACTACTGGTGAATTTCTTGGGACACTTTGAGTTGTATAAAAACTTACAAGAGATGTTGGTATTTCTGGCAACAGTACGTCATGTACCAATGAGGTCCCTTTGAAAACCTTAAAATATTGCAAAAAACATGAAAATAATAAAAATTCTATGTAAGTATTTAGGAATTACACAGTAAGTAAATAATAATAATAAAAAATTCTCATCTGCCTAAATAATGAATACTGTAATAAGTTTAATACTATAAGTTGGTCAGTAACTCACTTGGACCATGCTAAAAACCTTCAGCGTTTTAGTGAAATAAACTGCAGAAAATGATGTTTTTCCTTTGTATTGGCTTAGATTTAGATTTGAAAATGTTTGAGTAAATTGAATGCAATGTAAGTGGATGTTTTAGCTCTGCCACCAAGGTAATAAAAATGTTTTTAAATATACTATGTATAATACGCTTTCCACCAACATTGGAGTATTTGCTGCCTAGTAAATAGAGGCTGCAAGAAAAATTACAGTCAGCAATATTTAAGGTTACCAGACCGTCCATATTCATATTATGAACAGTCCGTATTTGAAATCATGACTATTTTAACAAATCGCCAAGATGTCTGTATTTTTACTTGTTAAAAACTCAATTTTAACATGTTGTAAATGTCAAATTCTCAGATGATTGCTCGATATTTTCTTGCTTATAACAAAATCATAAGTATTTGTAGGGGCAAAATGTGTTAAGCCTAGCAATAACGTAGTAATTGTATAGCAAAAATCACAATTTAAACCCGGCAAGAAAATCTGTACTAACGACATCTGTTGTTTTTTTTTATAATTACTACAACACAGACGCACACCATTTTAAAATACAATAAAATATTTGGTATTAATATTATTATTCATTCTGATTTTTTATTTATATAATTTTTAAATAATAATATTATTATCCCTTTTGTGATTTTTAAATGCCTTTGTTATTTTAATAAATAACGTATTTTCATTTTTTATAATACTATTTACCCATATTTTGTTACTTTGTTAGAGCTGAAAGGTCACAATTATTTACATTCATTATTGAATACAAAATATTGTCATATTTATTTATATTTAAAAAAAAGTTTAACACAAGCCTACAAACCTTAAATTTTTTGGTGTTAAAATTTATAGACCCAATATCGCCAATCAAAAGCTTATAATCTTGATCGCAATAAATATCAGCAAAACACAATATTCATAGGTAAAGTTTTTATTCCTTGGCTTAATGATCCAGAAACATCTAGCCATCTTGATACTGGATTTATATCACTAAAACGAATATGATATATTATGATAATATGCTATTTTTTTAAAATTAAATGTAGTATTTTCATCTAACTACCTCCAATCAATAAAACTTTTAACAAATCAGAACCAAACACACATATTTTACTTGTGTGTATGCTATATTGAAAACTACACCTATAAATAATTTGAAGTGTTTTATGAAGTAAAATATAAAAAAATAAATACCTTAAAGCATTCATTTCGTTAGTTTCACTTACTAGTGTTTCAAAATGTCAAAATAAGATTACATTTGTTTACATTTTTCATCGTTTCCATGGATACGTCACGAGGGAATTTGAAAATTTTTCTTAGCAGGTTGGCCAACCTAAACAAAAAATATGTTAAAAAAATTGGTTCAAAATAATAAGGTGCCAAATAATAATAATTGGATAACTTATTAAGAGTCATTTTTATGAAACAATTATTAGGTGCCTAGGTGCAAGATAATCATTAGAATAATATATTATCCATATTATGATCATTAATGCACGCATGTAAAAATATAATTAGTTCGGATACAATAATTGGGAGAGGCAATTACGGAATTGCGATTTGAACAAATTAAGATCGTTTAAAATAATAAGTACTTTCTTCTCTTCTCGTGTACACAAGTAGGGAGTAGGGACGAAGCGAAACGAACATCTCCGAACCGTCTAATGAACCGGAACGCAGAACGCAGGCCGAGCGGCAATCGTAAATTCGTGACCGCTCTCGCTCTTTCAAATAGTTCCGCGAAGAATTCCGTTGAGTGCTGGCGTGGCGCGCCTGCATCTAGGAATTGTATTTTTATTTTGACATAAACATCAAACTTATTGATATTATTAGGATTACTAGTGATAGTTATCAACATTATTGTTTATTTACTTTTAGTGAACGTTTTAGTGACAGTTAACATTGTGTAGTGAAAACATTTTATGACAGAAGTGGCGCTATCTCTAACGTCAAACATTTATGACGTTTCGTTGTTTGGTTGAAAACATTATTACAAAACCACGATATCCGTCAACGTTTTTTTACGGTAAGAATACCTACCATGAATTAATGTATGCTTATTCATTTTATTACAAAACTGACACTGTCAAATATCGCAACATTGTTAATGTGCGCAATGCTAAATAGGTTAAGTATTACCAACCGTGTACCTTAATCATTGTTTTATATATAAAAAGCAGACTGCGTCGCTTTTTCTAATTAAAATTAAATTAATTTGGTTAATAAAACGTGTCAATATAGCTAATATTAATTTTACTAGATACCTTAGCAAATAACCACCCATCATTCGTTTTAAATGTTTATTTTTTGTTGATTTAATAATTATTAAAAAAATACATGTATTTATTGAAATACCTTCTAAATAAAGAAATGACGCATATTATTATGTATCATCATCATCATTTCCATATCCGTTTATACCAATATACCGTAGAATACATACCTAGAACGTAGTATACCTGATACATGTGGAGCACATGGATTCCACAAACTGCCTCCAAGCCAAGCGATCGGCTGCCAGCTGCCAGTTTCCGTGAATCCTCCCAAGTCAGGTTTTTAGTATTTAAGTATTCTGTTAGATACTTTGATTTAAAATAGTCAGTTATGGATATTGGAATAATAATAAATATATATACTTTATATATTTTTTTTAATATAAAAAGAAATCTATGCAATCTTATGATATTTGCACATATTTCAATTTGTAAATACTATTTTCAATAAAGCCTAAGCGGCTTGTGCTTGAAAATAGGAATCGAGTCGTGTCGAAGTGGGGATTCGAACCGACGATCTCTGGACTCAGCGAGCGACGCTACCCACTGGGCCACCACCCGTTCAAAATTAATATAATAATACAAAATATGTATTATTATATTATAAAAAGCATATAAACTTTAATTACCATGTACCTAATGCTTCACAATTAAAATACGATTTTGCACCATTATTTTAAATCACACAATACATCAGTAGGTACCTACCTTAGGTACCTTTTATAGGTAGGTGCGAGTATGAAATGAATGCACTTTTTTAATTCTAGGCAGTTGACTGTTGTGGTCATAGACATCATATATTTATATTTTCTCAATACCGGAGTACGGTATAATTTTCGGACCTAAATAATATGACTGTAGGTATATTTTATTTTTAGTATATACTTATGTTTTTCAATTGGTTTTCTATTTGATCAGCAACCAGCATCAAGAAAAAGATGTTTGATGTTTACAAAATTCACGTCTAAACATCGGAGATAAGTGCAAATATTAAGTATTATAATACTTTTATGTGTATCATTATTTTATAAACACATGATTTTCACGATAACATCTTAAGAAATTAATTATTTATTGTCGATAACTAAAAAAACTGAATATGAAACAGACAGTAAGTTAGTAGTAATAAAGCGAAGCCATTTCAAACAAAAACGCCTATTAAAAATAGTATATATTTTTAAATATGTGTAAGTTGAATAATTACCCATGCCTATACTTTTACCGTTTACGCAAAAGATATACCTACGCGTCAAAGATTCCATCTATTTTCCTCTGCTTACTCCTTCAGGGAAATGGCGCTACCTATCAACCAGGTTTGTGATAATATGCACGCGCGTTTTATCTGACTGAATTATTTTAAGTAGGGCTTTGAATAGAAACCTATAGACAGTGTAATATCCAGGTATTTACATCCATTTTGATGTACCTAATTCACAAAAAAAAATATTATTCACAGTTCAACAACCAGCAAGCTAGGTGCGAGGGGTAGGTACCTAAGTGCAAACTCATAATATACTATAATATCTGCACCTAATAGCCAAAAAGCCACATCTTCTCCATGATGAGTTTTCAGTGGTTTTCTCATCATCTCAGACATATGCGAAGAAGTTCCCTTTGGTCCCAGAGACATGTTATGTGAAAATTAATATCATTGTTTGGTACACACCAGATGTATCCCGTCTGATCCCAACACAATATAATATGAATAAAAACAGTCAATGATAGAAAATCCACTCGAAATGAAATATAGGTAAACCTTATTGTATATTATCATAAGCAAAAAATAAATAAATGTAACTCACATTAATAATATTTTTTTTAAAAGTTTCTCTAATTTAATTAATTTTATAAGCTTAATTATTTTATAAACTTTATAAGCTTGGAGCTCCTAGGTATAATATCGATAAATGTTCCAGCCAGGTTGACAAGACATTACACTATGTTTCGTGTGGGGACCAACAAAAAAGCCTACAATAAAAATTCTTATATTCAACGTTCTTGTTTAGCACACAACAATGAATTTAGCAGCTATATTGATTTCACAAACACTATCCACACTAAAAAATATGTTAAAGACACATCCATCGACTTAACTTCTCTTTTAAATAATAACTTCCACTTCCTATTCCAATTCCTTTCCCTCTCCTTCATAAAAAAAAAGTAAATAAAAAAATAAATAATATTTAAAAAAATGTACTTAATAGGTACATTTTTATATTTAATTTTCTGTTTTTGTTACTATTAACGCTCATTCTGCAAAAACCTGTAATTGGAGCTTTTTTCAATCATTAAGATGTACACTTATATGTTATTGTTCTCTGTTGGTTTTCCAAATAAAATAAAATAACAGTATCAATATAAAATAACTTTTAACAATACAGCGATGTTTTTGAAGATGTGGCTTCTTGGGTCTTAGGTACAGATAATTATTTAAAATTTAAAACCTTCTTACTCGCTCACCATCATCAATAACCATCATCAACCCGGACTTACATCCTCCGGCCATAATTTCTTCACTTGAATTCTGGACATGGCCATTTGTAACGAGGAACAAACGCAGTGAAAAGTAAAAATGACGTGTGTTTAAACATTCCGGTTTCGTTTATTGATCAATGATGAAACGCTTCATATGAATCAACTGGCATTGACAAAACCACGAGAAATTTACCGACCAACTCTTGGCTGTTTGGGTATTCTCAAATAGTATCGATTTCGAAATGTTTGGCCTTCGCCTGGTCATTTGTGAGATACAATATACATGCCTAGTTCAGGTGCTACTATCGCCAGAAATAGTCTAAAACGACATTCTTTCTTATCTCTAAATTAGTTATTTATTATATTATTATGTGTTCTTGCTCGTAACAAAACCAAACAAATCTACATTTATTTAACAATATATTTGATTCTTTACGGAAAATAACAACATATAATATTTTACAAAACAAGAATAAATTCGTATGTGTAATCACTAATCACACATTGAAAAAAATTAGTATTAAATCATCATCATCATGCCATATTCGCTCCCTATGTAGAGCATATGGATTTCATACTCTGCCTCCAAGCCACGCGATCGGCCGCCGGATGACAGTCAATACGAGTACCAAGAATTGCTGCGCCCGTTACCTCACCTCTGCGTTGCATCTCAAATTTGATCATTTATTTGTTAAAGGAGATATTCAATTATTTAAAGTGTGCCAGGACAGAATGGTGTGGCGTTCTATCCTCTCTACCCACCCCTTCGCGGAAATGGCGTGATGGTTAGTTAGTTAGTTAGTTAGAAGTTAGACGATACAAACACGCTTCTGGTCGATATCTGAAACGTGAAAAAAACGTTAAATTTCACGAAGAAAATCAAAGACTGATTGTGTGGAAAACGACCGAGGGTCACGTGATAGCACATCCTCTTTATTATGCATTTTAATGATTTTTAATCTCAGTTTGCTGTGTTTATCCAACTTATTTTATCGTATTGTCAAGACAGATATTATACCTACTCGATTCACTTGTTTTCAGATTGTGAAGCCATTGTTTATAAAGAAATCAGTTCGTGTTCTTAATCTTATCTCGAATATTTGCAGTTTAGCCGAACACATAAAAGTGAGAATGATTGTTTTATGTGAACTTCTTCGCTTTTCCTTTTGTTCTCTTTCTCACACATTCTCTCTTCGAGCAATGTATTAATTTTGTTTCCCTTTATTTGTTGACTAATTGAAAATTTCGTTAGGCAATTGAATCGGTAAATACAATCGACATTGTAGCTTTTTTGTCATAAATATTTTTTTATTTCACTTAATAGCTAAGTAATTATTATGCCGTTTTCCTTTCAACACATTTCGAAATATATAACCTTGCAAAAGCGTGTTTTTGTTGACAATGTGAGTTAGCTTATGAGCTCAAATTTGTAAGACTTTTTTTTCCAAATTTATATCTCAAGGCTTTTGTCAATGAATATAAAGATTAGGAAAATATTTTTAAACGGATCTCTTGCGGTTATTGTGCGTTCAAATTAGATGCACATAAATAAATACGCAAAAACGTCATAATAAGGACATGCACTTTGGTGACATGTTGTCATATTAGTATTTATGTATAATGCACTTTATACGGGACAGTAAACTGTACCTACGGTACTTGAATAAGAAACTGCACAATTTATTGCCCGTACAAAGTGCGTTCTCATTTCCCAAACTATGTAGTCTGGATATAAGGAAATGAACATTGAACATAGTATTAATCCTTCCACCGTATTTATAATTAATTATGATGATCAAAACAAAAGTAAAATTTCATTTGTGATTGCGCTTAAATGTATGTTTCTTATTTTATGACATTTTAATGATGGATTTTTTTTATCAAGCCCATTGCCACGATAACACGTTAGTAATAATTTTAAGTGAACGTTCAATTATTTTCCCATTATCAGCAATTCTTTCATACGAATCTCTGCTTTGTTTAAGTCGAAAGTTCCCTCTTGATAGCGGGCCATTAGTGGCGTTATTTGCTTGTAATATTTACAAACTGTAATGTGACCGTACTTGGTTTAATGACGGTACCATTCATTCAAATTCTATGGGCTTGTCTTTGGGATGAACAAAGTATGTAAGCGTATTGCGTAATAAAATTAATTAGTGTGATCTTACCTCGGATTACTTTTTTATAGATTTTTATTGGCTTTGGAGTATTTTTATCTTTATAGGCAGATAAAAGATAACCTTGTTTATTAATATATATGTTTTAAAACTTGACAAATAGAAAATTTTCCAAATATTTTGTCACTTAATGGACTACCGAAAGCGACTTTTCACTTTTAATTCTGGGGACCTCATCGAATTTCAGAGTTGTGTCAAAAAAAAAGTCGCGCCATCTCCAGAAGAAATTATTTTAATTCGACATTGCTTACTTTTAAACAATGATATTAAGTGTAACATTCATATCATTGCTTTTAAAGCACTTTTGGTATAAGTACTCTGACAAAATGCGATAAGACACCCATTTGTAAAAGTAGACACTAGTTACGTATATACTTATCCTTCAGTTTTCCCACATGATATACCAATGATATTTACATATTGGCATGTCTGCTTACGCTTAGACCAAGAATAAATCTATGGTTTACCATAGTCGATAAAGCGTAATATTACCGCTGCATCACGATTCTCGGTACTTTTTGGTAAATGTTTGATTTTAAAAAAATATACTCTCTTGTTTCTTTTCCATTGAAGAAGTCAGGTTGCTCAGGTGCGCTGCCATCTGTTATGAGTTATAACACGTATGTCTCTTGTAAATATCATAAAGCAGTATGTTTGCCATCGTGAAATATCGATGATATTGTGCAGTAGTCGTTATTACATCTTGCGGTTAAACCTATCTTATGCAGAAGTATACATTGTGATTCGGTATGATTTCTGTCTTCCATGTATGTTTACGCGTACAGAATAATTTAGAACCTTTATTTACAAGGTTCAAGTCAACAGCTCATTACCCTCGTAGTTAATGTTTGTGTTATAAAAAAATATAGTACTGACAAAATCTGCAATAGTGGGATAAATCCCACAATTTAAAAAAATCTATTAGATGTGAAATTATATTTAGACATGGGTCTTTCCAAAGTCGATTCAACATGCACAATAAACGTTAGATAAATGTTATTAATAATAATAATAATAATTCACAATACACACATTTAGTAAGATTATATAGGTATATATAATAATCACTGTAATGCATTGTTTTAGTGATACGCTAACATTGTAATCTGACAAATTTAGCATCCGGGTGAGTGTGGTTATTATTCATCTTGTTAATAAACCATTCGTCAACAAAACCTTGTTTTTCACGATCATAGTAATTCCGGCTTTCCCTTATCCATCCGTGCCCCAAGATACGTTCATAATAATTTGTAGTTTGATAATGCACTATGCACTGATTCATCTTTGCTCTCCTTTTATACACTTACCGGATATTCAATGCTAGTTGGAGAGTTTAGTCATTTGAACCGGTTGATCGGTTAGTCATTTTGGTGGCAGGAAAATGGGTTTTTTACTCCATTCCCGTGACTAACCCTCAGAAGAGTTTCACTAGCTTAACCGCAATGATGTCTCTCTTCCTCCTTTCAGCTTCTTGTCGCACTTTAAAAATGATTTCTTTTGTTAAAATTTGTGCGATATTTCCTTGCTTTTTTACGGTTACGGATGACTTATTAAGGCTTGAAGATGCCAACGTACTCTCAAGTTTTTTCCTATCCGATATTTATTTGAAAATTGTATTTACAGATTCCACTACTTCACTACTGTATTTATTTAGTGGCAGACTTTCATAATACATAATGTACTCGCATAGTAGCAACATTATCAATAAGCAAGTTCATCGCAAACTTCAGCCCCACTGTTAACATATATTATTGTGGCTTGAAGTAGAAATTTACCGTTATGTTTATATTTTAGAATGCTTACCCACGCTCTTGATCAGTCTCCAATCAGGTTTTTACAATTTGAATTCTTAGAGGCCCGAAACAATTCAATCGTATCTTCTATAGTTTGCTGAACGAAAAAAATACCTACTTTTCTATTTTAAGATCGAGGTGTTAGTTCCTCAGAGGTATTTTACACAAATAACGATTCATTTTTTCAGCAGGAGTGTAGCTACCAGAGATAACCAGATTTGATGTTTAAATAAAGAGGAAGTTTGACATTTCGGATTGTCTTACCATTTCATTAGGTAAATTATCATCACCAGATAATACATTTCATGCGCATTGTTACGATCGCTAAAGTCAGTTTATATGGGCTAATTCCCATATTATTGTAATGTATGACGTATAAAGAACGACCTTTAATATTTTCGCATACCAAAGTACTGTCATATGACCGCAATAATATAAGACAGCGTGTAGTAGAGATTACAATATCACAATTCAAGTACTTTTTACACTTACGTTTGCGCAAGTTGTATACTGTCGTTTTAAAATATAGGTTTCACGGTTTCAGAACCGTGTTTCGTATAATTTATCGGATGTTTTATTCGCTTTTCGTCCGATCAGTCTGATTGCCAGATTGACCGCTGAAGAATGCAAATCTCGCCATAACGGGAGATGGATCAATAACACCATTACAGTTCTGTTGTCAATCCCATGAAAATACTGTTGGGACTTTCGCCAAACGGTGACATTGACATATTATCAGATTAATTTTTCAGTTTGAATAATCGCTTTCCGTTAAATTATGCTTGTGAATCACAAATTTGGGATCAATCATTTAATTTATTTTTATACAGGTTTATTGGACACCGCAACCACTGAATTTCTTGGCTACTTAATAGAAATAAGAAGTATTATGGTACATCGATTAATTTTTTAAGTAAAGCAATATGTAAAAGACTATTCGTATTTCGATAAAATGTATTGTTCAGTTTCAGTTTAAAGATACTTTTATTTGTTTTAATTATGATACTTTGGTTCACCTTAATTAGGTATTTAATATTTACATTTTCTAGTGAAATTGATAGTTTATGTTTTATCTATCACTGCAATACTAGGATCTTTGCCCATTAAATAAAGAAAACTTTATTTCTTTTTTTTTAGATTTCATGGTAATTAAGTAGTTTCTAATAATATATTGATGCAAATATGACCACAGCATTAATAGTGTTTCTTGACGAGTTTAGGTGGGCTTATAATTTTTCCACGTAATTTAATCACAAACCAGTAGAAACCGGTATATTATTCGTCACTTAATTCATATTAGAGACATGCCTGAAAACGCGTGATTTCTCTTTCATTTTTTTGTGCGTAAATAATTTTAAAATAAGTACAAATTACTAATCATCCCTATGTTAAAACTTAGTCTGAGCCCTAAAGAAAAACTATCTATAGTGGATTATTTATTTTCTTTTTAGATTACTCTTTTTAGATTTAGATTAATACTGACCTGTCCTCTGTATGAAGCCCCAAATGCATATCGACGGTGGAAAGGAAAAAGTTACTAAGCGACATAATATATTATGTTCAAAGGAAAATGTTATCAAGCAACATAATAATATCGTATCACTTGGTATCATTTTTCTTTGCACATAATATAATGTCGCTTGGTAACTTTTTCCTTTCCACCGTCGATATTGTGTAATATATAAACACCGGCTGATTTTGGAAAAATACGAGAAATATTATTTCAAGCCCTAAGTACGAACTTCAAAATGAATACTGTGATCTAAAATCTACATAGTATAGTAATATTTTTATGCGTTTATTGGTTGAAATAATTTCTAACAGGAAAATCGGTTCAAAAACTCCAGTTATGGCTCCATCCCTTTCTTTCCCATGAAGCCTCCAAATAAGTTGCTATACTACTACAACTGCGAGAAAACAACACTAAATATACTTATGTAAGTGTGTTGTATATATTTACAAGTTCCTCTTACAGTATACTATACATAGAATACTAAAACACAGGGCTCGGCTGGCATGCAACCTGAATCGCATATTTACAAAATGCAGGTTATTTTCTATAGCCGATTCTCAGGCAGATTTTGCTGTAATTATTACGTCACCGTCACTCGGAAGATGGTTCCCTCAGAAGCCAAACATAATACGAAACATGAATCCTACGCAACTTCGCACATATAATTATGGTATAATGTTTTGCTGAGCTGACACAAAGTAGCGCGTTCTTATTCGACTTAGTGCAGTGTTAAGATTACACCATTAATTGTGCCAATTTTTATGCACCAGTTAAACAGTCATCACAAATTATGCTTGAATATACACAACACCAGGTCGGTTTTTATTTCCCTGTTTATTCTTAACGCACGCTCTTTTGTTTCAGTATAGCATTATCATAAACATATTAATTTTTCCTTGTCGACACAAAATTGACAAGTAAGGTTATTAATTGTTTTTACACGTTTAGGATATTTTTTAATGAAAATGTATGTTTCCGCCTTTCATTCAGATTCACATAATAACCACATAATTGTTTAAGTATTACTAATGTACATAGCCGATGTGTGTCAATGATAAATGAGGGCCAAAAAATTGTGCGTAATGGGCAAAGAGCATTTTCAATTTTCCTACGCAACTCACACGAGGGGTTGGGGAATAGGGAGGTTTAATTTTTATATATTTATAAATTAATTAAAAGCATATTTTACGTTAAATTTTCTTCTCTCATTTACTATCAGACAATAATCTGTTTTTTTAGATAATGTTATTCATGTTTAATTATTAGCCTTACATGGGTCATAATGACAAGTATTAAATGCACCCTTGTATTGTACAGTCATCAGTAATTATGTTCCTCCGTGTGTTACCAGTAATACCATTTTCGGTCTTCTTCATCTTCCACGTCAAGTATATCGCTGAATGAGCACGCTTCTTTGTTTCACGTATACAGCAATTCGTGACCGTTACTATAACGGAATTATCCTTGTAGTCACGATCGTGTAGTCAAGTATACAGATACCAACATTAAACACCACCGTTTTTCTACATTACAATAATACACATTCACTAGCGAATCAATCTTAGTTCACAGTATTTAGGCGTCCACATGTGTAATTAAATAATAGATAAGTAATACTAAACATACCAAAACCGACACAGAAAAAAGGCCTACCATTGGTTAATCAAACCATAGTACGTAATAGACAAAAATGTTCAACTTCTCAATATAAACATGTCATTGGTACTTAAAACAAAACTCCCAAATAAAGGATATTAAAAAACAATAAAACAAGTGTTCTTTAGGGAATATATGATCGTTAACTAAAAATGTATCTTATATTGGCCTTAGCAGTTCTTGAACATAGATAATAGTTGTATTCTACAGATAATAAACGAACCTCCGAGTATTAGAAACACCTTTATAATTTTTCGCCACTCCGTTATCGCGAATGACCCTTATTAGTCATCGTTCAAACGAAAACATAACTTTACGACAATTAAATTAGCACACACTGTATCTGGCGTTTGACTATTTATTGATCGTCTTACATGACAAAACAGCTCGTAAGACCAACAATCTTATAATCATTCTATATTTTAGACGAAATGTCTTATTTCAGTCCTTGCACTCTGCTCAAAATTCGACATTTAGTGAACACCTAATCAATAATACATAGTCTGGGATACCACACTATATGATGCCCGAGAGTGGTTGCAAACTTTAAAACCTGCATACTAAGAGTCAACTCCGGGATCGTAGTCATCATCATATACCAACGCCACGCATGTCATACTGCTCATACATAAGGGTACCATCGTAACCACCTTTCTTTAATTGTCGATGATGCATAACTCACCTTGCAGCTGTGCCTAATTTCGACATTTGTACATGTATAAAAAGTCGAGGAAGGCCGAGAAGTGTGCAAGTGCAAAGATCAAGTAAAACCGGTGCTCTGAAAGTCGGCTAAAGTGTAAGACAAGCCTCGTAATAATAAATGACGCACTGTGCGATCAAGAAATCGACGAGGATGAAAGACATGGATTACAAGTAAAAGAGGAGTGTAGCCAGGAGAGAATAGAAGCGAAATCACGTGCGTATCATGATAAGATGTAATGAATGTGGAGGAATCAACCCCATCGTGCCAGACAGAAGTGGTTGTGATGGTATTCCTCATTTGCCTACCCCTTCCGGGGAAATGGCGTGATGGAAACTTGGTTAGATAGTTAGTTATTTAAAAAAACTCAGTGAAATAAAATTCAAAAGGCATTTTAATGGTATTTAATAGAAATTTGAAAGGATTTTATTTTCCTCACCACGTGCTTTTTTTTATCTCAGCTTTACCCATACTTTTGCCATTCTTTCAATTATTTCTCATCTTATTTCAGAACCTTCCCTAAACTTTTCTACAGGTACTCTGCTTCAAGACCAATAAGTACTGCGAACTTGTTTCTTTTGATTTGGTATGTCACCATATTTCACGGCTTTATGTGACTTCTGGTTTTTCAAAATTGATGTACAAACGAGCAGTTTGTTACTTCGAGCCAGAACGTTTAACGGGCTTAACCCTAATAATTGTTTGCGACACAGAAACACCCGTTTCCTGCTAGAATGCTCCGCATTTCCTCGGAAAAATTATTAGGTGTTTTGATGTTCGTTTCAAATATTACCCCTCCAATGATTTCAAATTTTTAAGGACAAAAAAATACTTCAAAAATGATTTCATACCGACGACGGCATTCCGGAGTAATGCCCGCTTTATATGGGACAGTTTTCTTGTTCATAAAACTACAGCAGTTTTCTTGTTCAGAAAACAGGTGCAGTCTGTCAAACTTCTGTCAAAAGACACGCTAAATATGTGTATTTTTGAAACGCGAATTGTTAAGTTAAATATCGTATGTTTGCTCTCAGGAAAATTGTATTATTTAGCTAATAATGTAAATAATGTTATTGGTTTTATAGTGTATTTAAAAGCATACAATAAACCAATGTCTACACTTAAACGTTTATAATAAAAAACATTTGACTGTCCCATGTCACTTCAAAATCAGACACTATCACGACAGTATTTTCATGCAGTATTGAAGCTTTAATAACGGGACCGTTTTCAGACTATCACAGAAAACTGTGTAGTAAACAGCGCCATATAAAGTGGGCTTAACTAAGTGTAGACAAACAAATTTCCGCCAATCATAATAATAATTATACATAGCACGTAAGTGACAGATATTTTGTACATAATAAGCTGGACCATGAAAGTTGTGGCGATCGAAATGCGTTTGTCCACTAACTTATATTATGTATGTAGATTATTTACCTACCTATTCCGAATATAATATATTCCGAAGTATTATTTTTATCATAAAAAAATGCCGAGGTCCTTTTGTTAATTTTAAAAATATCAAGAAAAATTTTCAGAATCATCTATTGTGTAAATTTTTAGGATTGGCTTACAGTAGAAACCTACATTTCCTTAATTTCCTCCGATCCTCAACAACTATTAACCGATGTTATGTGAACGTGGTGCATGTAAATCCATATTCAACTGATCCAGATTCCAAATACATCCACCCTTACTTCTTATCTCTTATCGCAGTTTGAAAGAGGTTCTTGTGGGATGAGAATGAATCGACCCAATTGGCACACCTTTCAGTAGGTAACTTTATACAATGACAAATAATGTTCTTATTAAATTATGACTTTGGTTTGACATTGTACTGCCCTCTGGCTTTCTAAGATAAATACAGGGTAGGGTACAAGTACATTAAATTTTAACGGACTACAGTAAAATGAAATAATCTAAGTCGATTTATATTTTACGTTATTTTTTGTGCATACATAATTTGTATTTAGTATTTTTATTTCTTAATTTGTGGTTAACCATAAGTGCTTTAAATACCTACTCGCACAATCGGCTGCCAAAAAATCTTAGCGATACCAACTGAAAGGTATACTGATTGTTACCGTTACTAAAATCAAATACCTAAAATTTAAATTGTCATTACTTATTACCACAGCCTATAACTTAGTAACAAGATATGGGTACAGCTAAAATGTTCCCGTTTGATACACAAAACCTTATTTATAGTAACTGTACGAGAATTTAAATAATATTAAATATGTGCATACCTTAGACTTGGGCGCTGAAGCGTATTTAGACTGATCACCTTTCCTACATGTAACAATTGTATCAAGATTCACTTGCACTTGGCGAAGGTGCGTTACCGTCGGCTGGCTAGGGCTAATACCTATGCCTCCCGAGAGCCTGTAACACGCTATTTTACAAGGCATTTATTTATGATTAATTTATTTATTTTATTTCAGTTATTTAGAACATTACGAAGAAAAAATACAATCATTTTCATTCTAAATACAAACAGTACAGTTAATAAATCATACATGACAAAATAGATAGTTATTTTAGTATAATGATATAAAAAAGTATAGAAAGAAAAATTAAAAGTTTTTAGAAAGTGCTTTCCCTAAGGGAATGACCCACTGTCGGGAAATAATGTCAACATCCGAGATGATGCGATTAAGTAACAAGATTGCTCTACCAACAGGCATAACCATTTGGCAGGTTGGTTCTGCTTATTGGCAGGTTTAAAAACAATCGATGCTGTCTTTGTCGAAAGACAGTTATCAGGTACGAACAGACCTACATCCATCAGACTTAGATTCTTGAGTATTATGTATGCGACCAACCAATCACCTGAAAGAAAGTGAACACCCAAATGGACACCCCTCCTCCCTCCATATTGACTGATAGCCTAGCTTCCCTAGTAAAAAGTCGGTTGGGAAGATCCAAGGATAATATCCATATACCTTTAGTCGGTACAGATAGCGCAGAATAAATTTTTCTTCTGTGTACTCTCTCTACCATCAAAGAGTATCGAGCCTCATAGTGGGGACCAAATAATCGAACTAAACTCCAAACGACTTCTTACCAAGGAATTATACAAGGTTACATCAGGTTCTCGGCATCCTGGATGTCCACAGATAGCAATCCATGCGTCAGAGCCTCGGAACGTGGACCTGACTTGGAAGGATGCGCGGGAACTGGCGGCCGATCGCTTGGCTTGAAAGCAGTTAGGACAGTTCCTCAATTGCTGATTTTACTCCTGAATCGTTATTAGTTAATATTTATAACGCTTCGTTCCTCATCGTTTCTCCTTATTATATATTTGACTATAGTAGCTGTAGTGTGTTGACCTTTGCACAAGTGCTGGGAACTGCGATTTACATTTTGCATTCAGGCTTTACTTTCTTCTGCATCTTGCTAACTGGTCCGCTCATGTGTAAGCCCTTACACACATATTTTGCAAAGCGCAAAACTATCCTTCAATTAGGTACCCGCCCATATAATAATAATATTGCGGAGAAATTCCTTCGTACATAATTCACTGAATGTAAACGTATTGTTATTTTCTATTAAGGCTCTTTTTATCGTATATCACCCACAATAGAACGTTGCTATTATAAAGGGCATTGGCCATGTTATCGACATGCGTATTAAGTATGGTTGTTAACAAAACTCGATGTAACAAGCAGAGACATGTTTAGTTAACACTAGACAAGCTATTTCAAAGAGAACTGTCCAAATTTTATGTTCCAATTGTATTTTTCAGTGAAACAAAGACAACTATATCTATCTTCTACTATCTAATACATTTTAATCACTCTGTTTCTCTCTAACAAGTTGAAATTGAGACAATTGTCTAAATCTGGACATGACAAGGGACGGAAGAAAATAGCTTATCTATGAAAATTAATATCATCACGAAAAACCTGTGAATCTACATAATATTTGGAGTCGATTTTGTAGAATTTTTTTTTTTGATTTGCCCCTAGTTTTCGAGAAAATTTAATAAGAAATTGTTTTTTTTTCGAAAAATTCTTACAAATTATCATTAAATATAATATCTTTAGTGAAATAAATACTATGTATCAGGAAAACAAAAGCAAAAACTTATATAGCAAGAATTCGTAAAAATTTTCTTAATCTTAAAATTTTATTTTTATTTTATTTTCTTCTTTGCCTATTTTACAAGGCATCGGGTTCGTCCTGGTCGTCCACTGAAAAGGTGATATCATTTAAAAATGTAGGTATCAATATTATTCGTCAGAAAATTAAAACTGGTAATTATCCATAATTGCATAGAAACCCATTCAAAATTGCACGGGTAATGATACACCTACTGACTAACCTACCTTGCATTTCTCTAAACAACAAGCAGACTTTTTTGTGTAAAAATCTTCGATTTTAAAAAATTCACTTTCGCGTACCTAAGTCCTCAAATTTTTGTGTATTTGGCAGTATTTCTTCATTGTTTAAAGGGGCGTCTTTAAACGATTGGCTTAAGTGTTTAGTCAACCACTTATGTAGGCGTCTCGGACATCCGGCATACTTCTTATATCCGGAGTGCCTCTGGTCACTGTACAAATATTTGGCCAAAATTAGTCTGAAATTCGTGTGTTTATGTCACAACTCTTTTTTGCTTTCAAACGAGAGAAATTATTGGAAATCACCGTTCTTTTAATTACAATTTTTAATATTGTTTTAACTCTACGTTTTTATTGCTACCTCTCGTATTTTTATGTATTTCTGTGGGTTGTCGTGTTTAGATAGCAGAGTTTTTCCACTTTTTAATTTGGTCTGGATTGGCGTTTCGAGCTAAAACTACATAATTAAACAGTTGCCTACTCCGATATTTTTGTTCCAACGTGTTCTATTAATGGCATGTTTAAACATTTGACACATATCATGAGATTATGTTTTGTAATAGCTTTTACAGATATTTCGATCATCAAACGCTAACGTGAATACATTCAGTACAAAAAGTACCAAAGCTCTAATATCTTTTCTAAAAGTTGAATGCAATTATAATCAAACTAATAGTCAACAAACAATACTTTTTAAATAAGTAATAGAATATTTCTTAACAATTAAATGCATTCTTTGTATGCGTGGAATAGTTCAGAAGTCAATTATCAATTTCCTCAGTCTCTTTTGCAATGTTTTAGTACCTATTGAATAATATCAATTTATGATGTGCAGTTGCAAGCAGTGAAGCAGTTAGATACACGAAGCCATTACACACAAAGTACATAACAGAGAACATTAACCGCTAATACATATATATTATATATACACAGTAGCATAATCATAATAATATTATCTCTATCGTAAAAATAAATTATTGTTGCCTATGTAAAATTAATATTGTAATTAATTTAAAATATGGCCAACTAAAAAGTAAATTCTTCTATCGTAACATTAAATTTTTTATTTTTTATTAACAGCACTCTATCGTAATATTTTAGTATTATATCTGCGTAATTCGACACTTCATTGACAAACAATAAACTGAATGATTCGTTATAAATTAATTCAATTCAATATCATGCCACCATCTTCAGTTCCCGTGCACCCTTCCAAGTCAGGTTCAGATCGCTTGGCTTGGAGGCAGTTTGTGGAATCCATATGCTCGAAATAGGGAGCGGATATGCTATGACGATAATGAGATTTCAAGACATTATGGATTACATTAAATGTTGGTTCTAATAGCAATAATTATAATCTGTATATAAAATTAAAATCGTTTAGTCACGTAAAACCGATTTTCCTAAATTTATGTTCTATTTTCAATTATTTATATTTGGTCAAAACATATTTTAGATCATGTAAAAATTATCTGTTTTTCTCATGTGTACATTAATTTATTATTAATCTTGTATTAATTAAAAATAAAGTATCAAGTTCCAACAGTTTCTTGAACTTGTAGCCATGTCTCCAAATATACTTTTTTTCATTAAATTTGATACCATGCTTGCAAGTACCTACAGCTGCTGTCAACTGATTTTTTTTTTTGTACTGAAAATGATACAAACGAAGTGAATTAACTTGGTAATTTCTACTTCCCTAAAAAATGTCTTAAACTCGTTAATCAAGTTCATTTGTAACAAAAAGTCCTTTAAAAATGTCTCTGTTTCCTGCATTTCCCACGATTCCTTCTTCAGTCAATATTCTTAGCCAAGCCTCAGAATGTCACATACATAATGGGGATGTCCTTGGAACATAGTGGTTCTTGCTCTCCTTTTCAGAACATGTTTTTCTTTTATCTTCGCAGCTCGCAGCATCGCGTTCCTATAAAAATTGCGGGTTTTCATTTGTTGATGAATGGGGTTCTTCCAGATAACATGAATATTCTTAACGTTATAAATATTTAAAGTATATTTTTACAATTCCAACGATATAAAACACAATACTAAAAAATTTAGTTTTTATTAATTAATTTATGTTTAAAAACACGAAAATACGAATGATTTTTAACGCCCGTTATTGGCTAATGACGTCATACCCGTCCACCGTGAAAGGCGTGAAATTCATTCTGTAGTAAGCGCCTACATTGCTGTGACGTCACACCGCATGCGCGCCAAATGGAAGATTTTGCGAGCGATTTGAAAAAGCGCTATTTCAAACCGCGCTAGAAAATTCATATGACATCGTAAAAATTTAAAAAAAAAAATCCCTTGATATTGTAATTTTTCAATCCATTTTTTGAAGTAAAAAATAAAAAATCGGAAAGAAACCCCATTGTTTTGTTCTATCAACAATATTTCTCCGCATTTGCAAATCTAAAACACACATTTAACAATACTATCAGGCAAATAAGCTAACGTTTTGATTTCCCGCCAATTTTCCGCCTTGCGTCGAAAGTTGACGAAAATATGAACAAGCTGAAGAGGCATCCATATTCTCTTTCTTTTCATTCTCATCGACATTTGTGAACTCTAGTCGAGAAACCTATTGACCGCCAAAGCTACATTCGCACATAGTGTTTTGCAATCTGTTACATTGTTATTTATGTAAATAGTTTTATGTGTCCTTCGTCAGATTACGTGAAGATTATTAGATTAGTCCTGCACTTGAGTTACCTGTCCAGGTCATATACATAAACACGCCTCAACAGTTGGGTTGCAAATTGCGGTCATTGCCGTAGAATTTTCGGGAATCATAATATTGTTTTTTCTGTACGTTATTTACAAGATATCAACTTGATAAAATACTATCAGTAGCTCAATCACAGATGATTGTCGACGTGCTTAGCATTTGACCGATCACAATGAACATACGTTTATATCACGGTCGCGTTGCCAAGCACCATAGACGAAAGGCATACTTTGACAAATGTTTCGTTTTATTGCTTTCTCAAATTGATTTAAAGCAAATAAATGGCATGATAAATTGTGCACAAACAATTAAAACTCTATAAAACTAAATTATTTTACTTTACTTACAGTTTTGGCGTATTTTCCATATATTTATTTTTTTTTATTTATTTATTTATTCACGCCCATGGGGCTTTTACAAAACAAATGTAAGTATCAGAAATGTATTTAAAGCGGTAATTAATAATCCCGATCGATAACTTTTAACGGATGTTCCATTGTGATCGCGAAAACGTTAAATCGTTATCACGTCGCTTATTAGCACGTCGATAGTCATCTGTGATTGAGCTACTGATCTTAAAATATCTTACATTTGCTTTAAGAATAAAAATAAAACCACTTAAATAATTTTTGAAACGTAATTAGACATGTTCAGTTCCTCTCAATCTCAACCACAGCCTACATGATTATTTTTATGTGAATCCATTATTGGTTCTACCAATCCTACATTTCCACGCACCAAATTGATAATTTTCAATCTTGTATTATTATCTCTTGGCTACACACATAAAATAATATCGATGAGACTGAGATTACTTCCAAAATAATAGTAATTGCTGATTTATTAGCCCGAGTACGTCGAGATGTAAAACTGAAATAAACTCCAACCACTTTTTGTTCTCTACGTACATGGATACCAGTTTACCTTAGTTGCGTCACCGATATTTATTACATCTGACGTCAAATATTGAAGACAAGCACCTCACACTAACACAATCCGGTCATCAATAATACTTAATACCTAATTACTATATTTTCTTCGGTTGGTATTTCCACATCCGCAATCTTCTTTTGTTTTATGGTAATGCTGAGATTTTAAAATTTTCAACGTTTATCTGTTGACAGAAGAAATAAAACATGTAATTCTGTTAAAAACATGATAACGTATTATGTTATGTAAACTTAGTACATATGTAATTTAAAGAATAATGTATAATGTACTAATTTTTATTTTTAAAGTAAAAAACAAAATGCTCCCCGGATATTCGAACAAAAATTTAAGCTACAACCAAGACAGTCATAACTATGAGACTAGGAATCGAAGAAACTTTCGTCTCCCAAAGTATAGATTAGCGGGAACACAAAACAGTTTATATTTATAAAGGGACTAAAGGAATACGAAAAATTGCCAGATGAAGTTTAATGTGCGAAGAGTTTAAATTTAGTTTAAAAAAATGTTTAAAATATATGTTTTTAAATAAGTATAGTGTAGTGTAAAATTAAAATAAGTGTGTTTATAGTCAAATGTTTAGAAATAATGATGTTGTAATTTACTAGCTGTATCAAACTGTTTTTTTTATAGCTAAATAAAAAAATATACAATACAAATATCCTTCTGTCAGTCATAAATTTATATGTGCATGATAATTTTGTGACATCACTGATTTTCTAGGGTACAGGAACCTCAACACACCCCGAACCAACGAAATTACGAATCCAAAATTACTATTCTTCGTCAACAACAACACGTCAAACTGATAAATTTAATTACAATAATTCTACCTTGAAAAACGGAATAATTTTATCTGCAACTTTACAGTTTCACTCTTATTACACTTACCGGAACATATTTATTATCCATAAAAAACTCTTTCTGGTGAAGGTTAGGCCTTTGTCGAATTTCCCTGAGTTGAGTAATTAAGATAACAATGATCATTTATAATAATAATATTGGTGTTTACTTCATTACCGAATTCGGCATTGGAAAACTTAACCGTAATAAGTAATAAAATCATTATCGTTAATTTTTGGTAGATTTTTGCTTACATAGTATTGTTATATTAAGTCTAAGGTAAAGACTTCCTCTGAGTATTAAATGCTTGGCACAAAGAAGGCTAATTCTTTTCAATGAAAACTGATTCGTCGGTCTGTTACCCTTCGATATTCGTCCGGTAGACTGGGATATTCAGAACTCACATCTTCATTTGCTGACGTAAGCCAGTCTTTAATATTAATGTCTTGTCTTCTGTGATTGTGTGTATGATCGTCAGGTCAAACATTAGCATTGAGCGTAACGATATTACCGTGTTGGACTACTTATTACTTATAGTGAAGCCTGATGACACACAACAGCCGCCTCAGGTGTGTTGGCTTACGTCACAAAACTATTTTCTAAACACCGCCGATATTATTTCTTCAAATTGTGTATGCTTAGATTTCATAAATATAACAGGGGACTAAAAAGTACAAAGTCAATTTAACTGCACAACAATTGTTAAACCTTGCAATATTTTTCGCCATTTTCAGTGACGTGATTGTTGACACATTGAACACACCATTTTTTCTTTTAAATAAATTTGATGTTAATGCTTTATTTTATAAAAATGAACAGCTAGGACATTATGTATCAAGTTAATTTAGTAAAAATATACATATAAATTAATATTAATTACATTTGTATCTGCGTACTGCTAAGGATTCTTGAGGATTGAGCAAGGAATATCTTTTTACGTCCCGTGTATCGTTTACGAAATATCACTGACTATTCAGTTTGTATGTAGATACATGTATAATATAAATTTTAATTTTGTAAAGTATTTATGGTCCAATCAAATTATAAATTATATTTTTTGTATTTTGTTCACAGATTTTCAATGTTTCTCAATTCTCCAACCATTTCGATCTAGGTAAGTTTTTATTTTATTTTTTTTAATAATTTATGACAATCAATCGCTTTTCATTTTTGGTTTTTTTTTATTCATAAGATTTTATTCAAACCACGAATTTTGATATACATTATGTAGTTTTCTCCTTAAAGTTGTAATTTTAATGAAAAGTTTTTCATATTAATTAGGCAAATATAGTAAACTCTCTAGTGATCAATACAAAAATATAATAGCTATACGAAACAATAAAATAGAAATTTATTTAATAACAATACGTAAGTATGCGAAGTGTATAGAAATAAAAAAATATATCTGCAAATTTTACTTCATCAGATAGGTTTTTCGTTATTATTCTAGGTATGATTTATTTAAAATATTGTGAAGAATCAATCAAATTTGATTGTATAGCTCAGTTTTTCAATGTAGTTTTCGTGTCGTATCATCCTTTCACTTTTATCTAATCACACGTCTTTATCCGGTATGTAGGTACATAATGTAATTAATTATCGAGATCCACGATTTAGGTACACCGCGAAACGTGATGAAGCCACTCTAGAAAGGATCTGATAGAGATTCAATGGAATTGAATTTGTTGGTAAAGAAAGTTAGCTGGGCGAATATTAAGATAGCTATTAAAGAAAAATCAATAACCCGTTACAAAATAAGCAAAAAAAAGGTTAAACACCACTTAATTGTAAATTTTTTAGTGCTTTCAGTTTATTTTTAAGTTGCACTTAGGCAGCGGTTTGTTAAATTTGACTTGGGCCGACGAGCCCCTTGTAAAATTAAGAGAAAAATTAATATTCTCAGATCAAATCAGTACATAAATGCAATTTCAGTGGATGGTTCAAAATGTTTTATGAAACCTCAAACTTTGTTGCCTTTTGAAATTTCTCGAGAAATATATTTATTAGGGATGCACAATAAAAAAGGCCTGCCCATTTTTTGTCTATATGTATAGTGTAACAATTGCCTGCAATCGCCTAGCAATGCTTTAAAACATCGAAATTTCTGCGCCAATCTTGGAACACTTCACTATTGAAATCTGAGGTAGGTAGGCAACTAATATTAAATATTAGATTTGTTGAATTATAAAATTTTCTACCGTAAAAAAAACAAGTCAAATCTCTATTTTTTGTCGTTTGATGTGCATATTAAGTATTTTTTAATTGTTTTTTCATTATTATGTATTAGTGTTTTGGATAGTTAGAACAAAATGATACACCTCCCCCCTCCCCCTCCCCACTCCACCCATCCCACGAAACCCCCCTCCCAACAACCTCCCCCCCGCGAGCCCCTTGTTAAAAAATTGGCAGCCCACCCCTGCACTTAGGTAAATTGTATGCGAGGAACTGTTTTCAGTTATATAAAACCATCTTTAATAAGATTGGAGTTATCGATTTTGGGAAAAAATCTATCATTCTAAATTCTTATGAAACGACAGATTTTACTTATATTTTCTAATATTATATTTACACCCGAAAATCTCTAGCAATATAAATTATAAAAATAATAGTAATAAATAAGGGATCTTAATTTTTTTTAATAACCCGGTAGGCACCTATAGTATAAAACTAGAAATATTAGTCTTATTGCGTATTGAATACATAAGCAACAATTTCATAAATTTTTTTTTTTACTCTATTGTACCTACTTCAAGCAAGGTGAAATATGTTGTTATGATGGCATGTTAATTTTTTTTAATTTCAAATCGGCAATGTTTTTTAAATGTACAAAATAAGCGTGATGGAATGCGTTACCTCATCCGCACCGTGTTAAAGATAGGTATTTAAAATCGGGATATACCAAAGCGATGATTACCTACCAAACCTTTAATCTATTTTTACTACTATAATGTTATTCTCTCATGTTATTACAATAGCCGACAATATCCGCCATAACACATGGCTTACAAACTTACATAAGATGTAAAATGTGTTTTTATTTAGTAACAAAATCAACCATATATTGGGTTGTAGTCCCGTGGTAATTAATGTGAAGGACTCAGGGTCAGAGGTTCGAGATTCGACCTTCACTCTACATAAATATTATACTATATGTATTATTGATTTATTTCCTATTTTTCTATTCGCACACTTGTTTATTGTATGTAAATATATACATTGGTATATGTATACAGGGTGTAACACAACTCGATGTACAAGCGGGAAACCAGTGAATCTAAATCGTATTTGGAGTCGATTGTGTAATGTGACTTTTTAATCTGAGCTTGAAAAAATTTTTTTTTTTTCTTCTCACAAAAGTTTTCATAAGTATGGCAGATTAAGTAAAATTGCTCCAATTCTTATTAAAACGCGTTTTTTAATGTTGCTTTCTTTATGGAAAGTATTAATTTGAGTAAATACATGATATTTGATAACAATTTCCAAAAAAAAAAATCGAAAAAAGGGGCAAACCAAAATATTTTATTCTACAAAATCGACTCCAAATATAATGGTGATTCACCGGTTTCCCGCTTGTACATCGAGTTTTGTTACACCCTGTATTTATTATATAGGTATACTGTATTTACTCGTGTACTAATAGTTACTAGATGTATTTTCTTAGTTTTAAAAAATATGTAATTATGCATGTAGATAGTAGTCACACTGCACTGTAAGGAAGGTAATGCTTTGTTATCAATGATATTTTTCAATTGTAATTATAAAGTGAAATAAAGAGAATTTTCTTCACGGATGTCTTATACATCCGCACTTTTATTACATTCTGAACAATAGTGTACCTATGTACATACATTTTATAAAGAGATAATAAAGAATAGCTATGTCAAATATTCGCATAAAAACATTACAGTAAGATTTATAGTTATAGAATATTTATGATGTACAAAAAAAAATTATTTTGATCGTGCTATTAAATATTTATTAACTTGTGTTTTCAAATATTTTTAACCTAGGCTAAAAATATTTGAGAGGCAAATCAAAACCTGTATTGTAAGTTGTAGTCCTTTCCAAACAATAATTTTTCGTTGTAAGATGCTTGTTCCAAATTATAATTTGCTTACGCGTTTTATTTATGTAGGTATGTGTGCTCAATCGACGATTATGCAAATATTATTATACATTATACTTATATTTTGTTGTGTACGTAGAGACACTGAAACCAAATAACACAAATAGCACTGATTATTCCGTACTCCGCTCCGCACCCACCTCACGCCGAGGATTTCATATTTTTTGTCGAAAAGAGGACTTTTTGCGTATAAGTAGTGTGGAGTGTGGAAACGGCGCCATTTTACAGTTAAAGCCGTATAAAACGCCGAGCAAAAATAAACATCCTCGCAAGTCCGTCGACCCCGTGGCGTGGTACTAAACTTGCTACTTTGTGAACCTACTTCTCATTTCTCACATATTGTTCGAACCTACACACATTCGCGAAATAAATCATCGTAATGGTACGTACTAGTATTATGACGAAAATCATCGATGAACCGAGCGATTACATTGATTTGTCTCCCTCGTTGCGTAGTGGTTAACGTATCTGACCACCACGCATGAGGTCCCGAGTTCGATTTCCGTGGATCAATATGAAATATTTATTCTATTTAAATGTTGTTTTTTACTAAAACATTTCTTACCTTGGACTCGCCCAAAAGCGTAAGAATGATCATTTTGCATTTATGTAATAAAATGATCTAAGATGCACTGCGCACTGCACATGGTGTCTAATTCCTTATAATTGACCACTAGACGCGGGAACAGGGAAGAGAGAAAGAATGATGAATTAATTAAAATTCGATACCGAGCGAAAGAGTCGCATTAAGATTTTTTTCTCAATTCTTAGCAATTTATTTGAAGTACAGTAAACAAATACGAACCAGGAAATATACGAAGATTTATCCTTCTATAAAACTTGTGTCCTTCTATCGAGGCCAGCACCTAACACTTGCAACCCCTTTTTTATAATGATTAACTAGAATCGACGGAGTTTACGTGAAAGAGCTCCATAATATAGAGCGTATTATGCTCGGGTTCTCATATTTCCTTCGATAAAAACTTATTTGATTCAATCGAGATATCGATTACAAATAATTTTTCGTGAGAATTGTGAAATCCTTGTTTCCTGGGCCTTCAGCTCGTGTAAGCTTGAATTCAAACTTTTAATACTTACCCGTACATATTTCATCTTGGCATTTTTGTTTGTTTAGCTCTTAACTCGAGAAACCAGCAAGCCAGTGTATATTAGGAAAATATTATGTATGTAGGTGCTCACAAATGTAAACATCATTATAATGTAAAAACTTGTCACTTCAAGACATGTTCTATAATCTCGACACTTCATCATTATCGCCATTTTTACTGTATATGTGTCGTGGCTTTTTGATGAATATTCATAACACGTTTTATTATTCTGTCATGTAGATTTGTGATCAAAAATCATTACAGTTATTTTCTGACTTTCAAATTCTTTGACGCTATTACAAAATACTTACTTAAAATAGTTATGAGCATATTTTTTCTGATTATTTCGGGGCTTTTGTTGGTTGCATCTTTACATCAGTTAACTGTTCTGTCACAGATAAATAAAAGCTCTTTCTTTTATGTATAGAAACTAGAAACCTCGTGGTATTCATTCATATAAGAAGTAAAGCCTAGTTCACACCTATAGAATGTAGCAGCCAAAATCACATTTAAAAGGCTCACTGAAATAACGAACTTGATCGTAAAATAGTATGTTTTGAAAGCATACTTATTTAATGTTTACTATTTATTTTAATGATTTTTTATCTACGGAATTCATTGCTATGTATTTAGGTAGGTACTAACTCCCTTGCTATAAAACTGTCCGGGGAAAATAATCGATTAGTATGGCTGCATTTTGTTAACTGTCACCGTTTTATTTATATGATTTATTTTTATAAATGAACGTAATTTGTTATTCAAAAATAGTTTCGCTATTTTTAGGATTATTGTTATTTTTAGTTTTTCTTGTTAAATTTATATTCATAAATATGTTGTGTTCAAATACATAAAACTAACGTTGTATAATTTTATTAATCAACAAGGTGAATACGCAAAAAAACAAGAATGACATTAACGAATGTGTGTTGCGTAATCAAAAATCAGTAGATTTCTTATAATAGTTTTGGTAGGTGGACATAATGCCAAATAGGAATATACACCTTACTGATCGGGTAGAATATGCTAACATTGCATACTTATCTTACGTTAGGTCTACTGATTTATAAGTAGGTAGGTAGTAGGTATATAGGTGTTCGGTATACTCTACGAAACTTGAAAATAAACTATTATTTCGTTTTTTCAAACACTTGCTGAGTTCTTTTAATCGATTTATGTGGTGTTAAATTGGTAAAATGCTATAATTTAGTACTATTTACGCAATTTATATATTTATGATTACAGCAAAAAATTGACATCTTTCGCTTTTTCTAATGTCGTTCAATTCTCTTGGCGATCGTGTTGAATGGCTTGTACTATATTTTGTTGGTACCTATGTACCCTCCTTTCTACGACTACGGCTTTTGTTCATAACTTACTAAGAATGTGCATCTGGTGCTTATTTCCCAATTCCCAGGTGGATTAAAGTGATTACTCTCGCTTCGGTTCGCCAGAACTCCAATTTATAACGCGTCTGAACTTGACCGCCATTTCACCAATTTGGCCGCCGAAGAGCGCCATGAACCGCCATCTTGGAATTACTTTCCTTCAAGTTCACTCCGTTGTCGAGTCATGTAATAGGTAGGCGATCAAGTTTTTAATATTTTAAATGTCTTGTAAATTTTTTCATGTCACGCACTACACTTACCTACCGAGCTTGATTGCTGTAAAACGACAAAATACATTACGCTATATGAAGCAAAGCCAGCAACCTCCATCCAAATTCGGAGGCTGCTGGCTTTGCCTCTAATGGCCTCCATCATATTTACGGGCGTATCTTTTGTAATGACTATTTAAGCTAAAGTATTTACTATTTTAGAATGTATACTTTTAATGGTTAAAATTGCATTATTAAAAATACTAAAAGGATATATTTTTATTTTTATATCCCTACAGAGATGAGGTAGAATTTTTTCAAATTCAGGAATATGGATATTCGAGCGTTTACAGGTCTTATGACCTGTCATTGGCTGGGTTAAGTGGCCACTTTATGTAGGTACTACAACATTCCCCATTCCGCTTATTAGCGAATATCCACACCAGGTAACATTTTTGATTTTGTATTTACGCTACGAATCAAGAATCATCCACTAGCGAGTTGAACGATTCCTGAATTTGAAAAAATTCTACCTCATCTCTGTAGGGATATAAAAATAAAAATATATACCTACTCCCGTCTTGGGATAAATCCAGAATTGTGTGCAAGTATTTGAACACGACCCAAAATGTTATACTAAAAGGATTTTCTATGATAAAAAAAATATAGTCTACTTATATATAACTAGTAGTAGTAGTATAGATAACTAAAAAAAAGAATATGGGTATGTTAATTATTTTCTCAATTGAGAGGCTGCGAGTAAGTCCTAAAACTATGTTTCCTTTAATTAGTATTAGTTCACAGTCTTACCCCAACTGTCCCTTCAAAGTAACTAATAAAAACAAATCCTAATATCGTTAACTCGACATGGCGGGTGTGATTAATTTACAACTCATCCTATCATATTTTACTTTCAATCAATCATTTATGATTGACATTTCTAGATCTGCAGATATCATATCATCACAAATGCAAAGTAATTCTCCGTCTGGCGGCTGCAAAAAAAACTCGCAATTTAATTCCTATTAGTCATTATTGTTTCCTTTTAAATGTCGGTGATAAAATGATAACAATCATCTTTCACCATTACTTTTTAACTGTACAAAGATTATAGTAGAAAGCAACACTGTTCTTTGGCTTCGGATAATAAAAAAGAGCGAAATATAGATTGTTATGTCTCATTCAAAAATACTATCAATAATTCAATTTAATCACATGATGTAGTTTTTTGGACATTCTATTTATTTGACCTGTAATTTAGTAATTATTTGTAGGTACAACATGTTGAAAACAACGTTTAACGAGCTGAACGTCGCGTTAGCCTCTTGGTAAAACGAAATTATTGTATTGTTTTGATAGAGTGACTATGAGGCCGTATGGTAGTTGAAGCTGTTTTTTTTAATACAGAGGATTTAGAGAAAAGAAGAAGACAAAACTGCAATAAATTCGAGTTACCAGATTGATAAGTAGCATCGCTTATTTGTTCCGGTAACATAATGTGTGTGTGTATACTAAAACTTAAAATGAAGTTGACATTGAAACATGATTCAAGATTTTTTAAAATGGTTTCAGACGTTGCGTTGTGTTCTAAATAATAGGAAAGTTATGTTACTAATACAGAAAAATATGTTTTTTGCAGCAATTTTGATTGGAATTTTACGAAATTTATCGTCATGTAGGTATCGATAAAGAAAATTACATGATTAAAATTTGAAATTTTTATGAGTAAGACTGAGTAAGACTGAGTTTTGAGTACCTAAATAGTTTTGAAATCATCATTAAAAACTGAAACGTAAAAAAAAAGCCTTTGTTTCCATGATGTTAATTTTCAATGATTAGTTTACGTGGCTACCATCGATAGGAGAGGTAGTATACAAATTTCGAACCTCCTCCTTGGCGGGTTTATTGCAGAGGCATATCATTGGTTTATTGCCCAAGTAGCAATTTCTTCCAACGCCAACGGTCCAAACATTTCACTTTGTCGCTTCATTACTTATTTCGTATCGTTTGATCAAGATAGCAACTCTGGATTGTGAATGGAAATGTAGCCAATTTCAAAACCTAATTTGGTACCTACACACAAAACAATAAAACAAGTCGTTCTAACCAATTAAATTAAATGACGATGCATTCGTTAAAATTTCTTCCTCTGGAGAACTGTTTAAATGAAATTTTTAAATGTTTAAGTCACGTGACGTCACGAGCTGAACATTCTGTATTCCGTGTAGCGGGTGGACAATGGAGTACGGAGGTGTAAGGGGGGGGCGGGGCAGCCGAAGGCCGCTGTGGCTGGCACAAGTGTCGCGGCCCCCCGACCCCGCCTCACCGCCCCGTACCGCGGCTGTCTCCAACCCCCTTTCATCTCCTCGGCTCCTGATCCTGATCAAGACATAATTTAGGAGTTCACGCACTTTGACGTCACACAGATGCTAGAACATAAGAAGCACGATGAGTTACTTAAAAGCACAATATCTAGGATTATATTTTTTTTTCGAAGGGAGTGTGTCAGGACAGAGTGGTATGGCGTTCTATCCTCTCTGCCTACCCTTACGGGGAAATGGCGTGATGGTTAGTTAGTTAGTTACATATTATAAATGTATATTAAGTTTCTAAAATACCTCGAAGCAGATGTCAGATTAACGTCAAATTAACAGCGATATCGAAGGCATACAAATTGTATTAATAATATCGACAGATTTCTAAAATCTCGTTTCCGTTTTGAGACAAGATTATTATTGTGTAAGTACACATTTTTTTTTTATGCTATTCTCTTGCTATCGTAAACCGCAATATCACGATTTTCTATTTAAAATCGTGTGAATACTAAATACATTTCTGTTTTTGCTTTATGTAAACGTGGAAATTACCTTGCGGTCGGTTAAAAGCAAAGGTATTCGTTCGACAACAACAACGCTTGTTTTTTTTTTAGTTTGTAATGTAAAAGCTTCGGCCGGAAAAATTCCTAATTTTCCTAAGAAAATTTATTGAAGAAATAGCTTTTTCTTGTTTTACCAAAAGGAAATATGTTTTATCCAACCATCACGCCATTTCCCAGAATGGGTAGGCAGAGAGGATAGAACGCCACACCACTATCTAATCTGTGATACGGTAGGCTCCTCCACATGCATTTTAAATATAAAAAATGAAGAAATTCATCGTTATCTCCTCTTAGCACAAATTTCATAATGAAAAACTGTTTTTAGGAAAGCTTTTGCGGGTACCTACTTAATGGATTTTCCATTTATGATATTACGCCTTATAATAGTTTTTTTTTAAATTTAGCTTTGGTCACTTTTATTATGGCCTATGGTAGACTGGATTTTAAACGTGGATAACGATACAATATTAAAAAATGTTAATTAGTTAGGGTAACTGAAACCTGAAACCGATACCGGTTTTGACTGAAACCTCATAATATTCATACTTATATATATGTAGATATTTATAACACAGTACGTAAATCGTCGTAAATAATGAATTAACTCCAAAGTTTTAAGAAACGGATTGACTTGGAATTTATTATACTATTTTTTAACTAACTAACCATCACGCGATTTCCCCGTAGGGGTAGGCAGAGAGGATAGAATGCCATATCACTCTGTCTTTGCTTCCTCTACATTCATACCTCTTCTCATGCACATACGCCGATTATTCCGACTTTTCACATGTCCACTTTCGAGTACTTGTCGTACTTGGTCATGCCATGTCTTTTTCGGCCTTCCTCGGCTTCTACATCCAGGCGCACTTGCATTTAAACTTCTTTTAGCTGCTCTCTCATCCCTCAATCGCTCCACATGACTAAACCATCGTAAAAGCAAATTTTGTCGATAATGCTTATCTCAGCCTTAAATCTTTATCTCTAGGGTGACAAGGGTTACACAACGTAAAGGTATGGTGAACTCCCAAAAAATTGAGTTTTTTTTTCATAAATCTGTAGTTGATCCATTAATATTCTAAACCTCCCATATGTGTAGAAATATGTTTCGATTACTATCTACAATATCTACATAACACTATCGGACCTTGACATTTAAGGAACTAATCCATGTGGCTATGTGTACAAGTTTTCCTTCATATTTTACGAAAGTGATCACACATAATACTGCATTCCAACGTGCGGCTGATTACCGAATTCCATTTTGATTTGTGTTAAATTCCATTATTTGTAAAATACTGACTCGCGCTGAAGCGTGAGACTGATCATCTTGCCTTCTTGTTACAAATAATTAAGATTCACTGCATTCGGTGTATTAATGCAGTGCCCTATGCACCATTGGATGCGAACAAGAGAGAGTAGTAGTAGTTTGTAAAATATTAATAAATTAAATTTTATCGAACACTAATAATTAGCCAAGCCGTTTTTGGTCCTTTTAAAAGCAATATTATATAATATAAATATATAACTAATTTAAGTTTTTTTTTTTAAATACTTGGTAGATACCACTTTTATTTATTTTTTTTGTTTACAATACTGCCATTTAACACATGTTTTTTTGTATTTTCGTCTCATCTTTCTCTCATATTGTATTTTTCCAACTCATGTGTTTAGTGTCTAAATTTATTTTGTAAAAACTGCTATTCATACTTTTGTCTTGTACAACATGTTACCAGTCTGAAGATGCCCGTTACAGGGTGAAAGCGCTAACTGGTCAAAATAAATAAAAGTGGAAGTGTACCAAGTATTTTTTATTTAACTTTTAATATTTTCACTATATTCCCATGATTTCAAATATTCGTAATTAATTTGCTAGCATAACTTTTAATTTTTACACATAAGGAATTTTTTACTAGGTGTGTTTGTATTTTTTCAGGTTTTGTTACAAAAAATATATGCAATAGTATGTGTCCATCCTTAATATATTATTTTACCTACTTACTAGAATTTAAATAAAATAAACATTAAATTCTGGATGTTAGATTTTTATTTCCTCTTTATTCTCTTCAATTGCTTTCAAAATGTTTCAAGCAAAAACAAACATCTGGCCATCTAGCGTGTATGCTAATTTAATTTTTATCCTTTACATTTAAACATTATACCTCCGTTATTATGTAGGTAGGAACCTACGTGAGTAATGTTATAACGGTAAGATAGAATGAGGACATGTTGATGTAGATGCTGTGCTAAAATCGTTATAGATTGGTCCTGATTATTCTGAGAGCTAAGTCTCATCTCAAAATCACAGTTTTCAGTGATTTTAGCCGCAGTTTGCTGTATCCTTTTCAACTTGTTTTTATTTTATTACGTTATTTTATTATGTTTTAATTTTTTTTATCCACCTCAGGAGGACAAGAGGCCCATTTACAGAGAGAAACAACATCACAGACACCCAGGCTTGAGAAAAATCACTTTCGATTGTGTGTTCTCACCGGGAATCGAGCCCGGAACCTCCGTATCGTGAGTCCAGCATCTTAGCCATTACGCTACGGAGGCCGCCTATAGTTGATAGATAATGATTGTTTTTGGCTTTTAGGTTAATTATTTTCAGAATTATTCTTTGAAAAAAAATTGTATACTACCACTAGAAGAAACAGAGTTAAAATTAAAATTCATTAAAATTCATCGCCGAAAATGTGCAAATATTTTTTTAATATACTTAGTCAAATGTTTTTACATTATTTTGGTAGGTACATTTATCCGAAATCGAGCATGGGATTCAAACAATATTATTCGCTGTAAACATATTATGGAATATTGAGTGGCGATTTGGTACTAAACCGTACCATCACCTCTCAGCTCTTTATTTTGGTAGGTACACTTATCCGAAATCGAGCATGGGATTCAAACAATATTATTCGCTGTAAACATATTATGGAATATTGAGTGGCGATTTGGTACTAAACCGTACCATCACCTCTCAGCTCTTTATTTTGGTAGGTACACTTATCCGAAATCGAGCATGGGATTCAAACAATATTATTCGCTGTAAACATATTATGGAATATTGAGTGGCGATTTGGTACTAAAACCGTACCATCACCTCTCAGCTCTTTATTTTGGTAGGTACACTTATCCGAAATCGAGCATGGGATTCAAACAATATTATTCGCTGTAAACATATTATGGAATATTGAGTGGCGATTTGGTACTAAACCGTACCATCACCTCTCAGCTCTTTATTTTGGTAGGTACACTTATCCGAAATCGAGCATGGGATTCAAACAATATTATTCGCTGTAAACATATTATGGAATATTGAGTGGCGATTTGGTACTAAACCGTACTATCACCTCTCAGCTCTTTATTTCGAATTTCATAATATCTACTACACCTAGGATTTTATACCTATTATACCTAATGCGCACGTTATACGGGACCGAAAACTGTACAGTTTGATGTTCAGAAATGTATATTTTTAAACGCGATCGTAAGTTATTATCGTATGTTTGCACACAGGAAATTGTTAATATAGCTAATAATGTAAATATTTATGTTATTTGATTTTTACGTTTTTAAAAGCATTCAATATATCAATATAACGTCGCGCCGACCATCCGATATTCCTTCCAGTTTTCGCTTTATACAGTCTTCAAACTGTACAGTTTTCTGTCCCGTATAAAGTGCGCTTAAGATTACATACCGTTCTCAATCTCAATTCAATGCCGAACTATATATTTTTTTTTTTTTTTTTTTTTTTTTTTAAATCTTATAAAACATACATGTATTATATTCCCAGGAGTTATAAAAACTCATTTTGGGACCGGTATTATTCACATTTTTAATTACATATTGCACAATCAAAAAGACAAATAAGAAAGACGATTCAAAATTAACACATTCAATCTTAATGCTAAACATCATATCTATCATTGAAAAACATATTTAAATACATATCTTTAAGGGCTCTACTATGTATTGCTTTATTTATTTTTATTTCATGGGGTAGATTATTATATTGGGATCGAGAAATGTTCATTAGGGGATTTTTTACCGAAACCGTGATTGTACTTAGGTATTTACCAAAGTACGGAGTTCTTGTTTTTTTTTTTTTCAAAATGTATTATAAAGCAACAGGGCTTCATACAATAATATTTGACTTCTAATTTACCGTTTGTTGGCGAATTATCCATTGTAGCCTTGAAAACATGGGAAAATGAATGTTGATTCGGGAGTAATTTATTGTCAAAATTAATGAGGTATTTTAAAATCAGTTCATCTTTATGAAACTTGCTCGTGTGATTCTATTGTTATAAAAATCTAAAAAAATTCAGGTATTAAAATCCTATAATATACGCAGTGATATCAAAAAACTGTTTAATGTCATCTCAATCAAACAGGTTTGCTAATTGTGGCAATGCAGCATTGTAAAAACAACGCGAGACCTTTACAAGCAATGATATTAATGTACAATATCATTGTTTACAAGAGGAATTAAATTCCCTTTTAAAATCGGTAGATTCTCTACTTCTTCACAGAATATTGTTTACTATCTTTGTGCCGAAAAATTGTAAATTATTGAGTTTGCTAGTCATAAATTTTAAAGTATATTTTACGCAAAAACTACATACACCTATACAGGTTGTAACAAAACTCGATGTACAACCCGAAAACGGGTGAATCTACATGGTATTTGGAGACGATTGTGTAATATGCCTTTTTAATCTGAGCTAAAAAAAAAATATTTTTTTCTTCTCACAAAAGTTTTCATAAGTAAAATTGCTCAAATTCTTATTGAAACGCGTTTTTTAATATTTTTTTCTTTATGGATAGTATTAATTTGGCTAAATACATGATATTTGATAAAAAAAATCCAAAAAAAAAATCGAAAAAAAAATCAACTTCGTACTCAATTTTCTCTAAAACTAAGGGTCAAATCAAAAAAATATATTCTACAAAATCAGCTCCAACTATTATGTAGATTCACTGGTTTTCCGCTTGTACATCGAGTTTTGTTGCACCCTGTTTATTAATATCATTACATACACCACACACCATACACAGTAAATGTGCAAATTTTCACAACTATTTTATTTTCGCTTTTTGCGACTTCAAAATCTGCCATTTATTGATATTATTTCTGTTTATCACATTATTATAACGCGCTTTGTTATGCTGCACAAGTATCAATCTGCCGCATTAATGTTGTTTTGATTGCCGCCCATCTGCATTGTTCGGAGAACCAATAGGAGAGGCAGACCTTGTTCAGTCACCATTGTTCCTCGGAGAGTTCCATGGAGCTCGGAACACTATCGGGAGCCAAGCGCAACACAGCCTTGCCTGTGGTGCATACAAATTAGGATGGTCCCAATTAGAACACGCATATTATCTCAAGAAATTGCCTCCAAATCAAGTCATGAATTCCTTTAATGAATTTGTAATTACAACCGGAGTGTGTTATTGGGTGTTAGAGATAATTAGGTTTTTCCCAGTTACAAAACTAGCTCTTAAATCAGGTTCTGAATTGTGAAAATCATTTACACATTTTTATATTCAATAAACAATATTTTAAGATTTTAATTGTTGGGTATATTTTTAATTAAGATATCTATGTATTTTTTAATGTAGGATTTTAATTTAGTTTTACGCATATCAACATAAATTTAAGAAAGTATTGTTTTTTTATGTTTTCAGCCCTACTTCGTGTTTGCTGCCCTCGTATTTGGACTTATTATGAAAAAGTTACTTTACCTTTATCTTTTAAACATAACATAGCAGTCACTCGATTACGTTAAGTTTAAAAATTAAATTTGTACCATAGGATGTTCTATACTTCCCAGGTACAGAAATATTTGGATAGTTCTTTCATGCCCCAATTCTGGCATCGATTATATAATGTTACATGCTTTTTTGTAGAAGTTTAGGATTTGCTTAGCGTTTAAAATAGTTTCCATGGCTGTATGTGGTAATATTAATTTATTAATTACTAGGCTAGCTGCTATCTCAGTTATCGATGTGGCGTTACCTTCGAAATAGCAACCCCTAGAATTTTTGTAGATTAAAAATGTATTAATTTCGTAAGAAACCATAAATAATGGAGACTGATTAGTAAATGAAGGGAGTAATATTGAAGTGTGCCTTATGCTCGTGTAATCGGAAATGACATGTCATGTCATTGTCATTCATGGCACACGAGCATTAGGATGCGCCATACGGTCATAGGAAGCCTTAAAAGAAATTGTTTAAAGAGGGAAAGTGCAATGTTTTATAATACTTTAAAATAACGAGTAGCATCGAACTGTCGCAGAATTTAAAATTAGTTGAAAGTGAGATAGTCGATATTGTTGCCAATTTGATATAAATTACGTTTTTTTCGAAAATGGGAAAATCTTCGCCATCGCTTCTTTCAGTAGATTTACGGACACTTGGCACTTCTAGCGTACCGGTACTGTAAATTCTTGTTCATTATGCTATGATCATACTACGGCTCCTCGAATTTTAAAATCACTTTATAAAATCAATGTTAAAGTTCTGGGTTTTCCATATCACACATATGTGAATCTGCCAATCTGCGCGCGTAAATGAAACTGACCGCACCCTTAAAATTGTAAAAAAATCACGGTCTATAAAAATAAACCCTTACGACTACTGCTACTACTTTCCATTATCCGCACCCAATGGTGCATAGGGCACTGCATCGGTACACCAAATGCAGTGTATCTTGAGCATTTTATTACATGAAGGTAGGATGATCAGTGATCAGTCATACGCTTCAGTACCAGTCCAAGGTATCTTACATGAAATATTAATATGAAAATCACATGTAAATAAATATTTCATCCACCCTTACATAACAGTATAATTAATTATTAATACTTTTTTGTAATAAAAAAGAATTATATATGGCCTAATTTTGTTCCATGAAGCGGAAGCGATTGGAGGCAGATATCATATAACAGTTTCGGTTAATTGACTCTCCAAACATACGAAATTACCTCTGTAAACTAAGATTTTCCTTATTGTCAATAGAAATTCACCTTTCCGCGTTTAATCAATCACGTTATGATGTTTTCTCCTCTTTGCGTCATCTTAATAGGTATTGTAAATTTTATTAGAAATGTTATGCGTAAGAAAGGGTTTTCGAAATGAGTACCCATTATCCATCAATTTAGTATCTAATTAATGAACGTATAATCTTTTATACGAGATTTATAGAATGCCAACAAGTTTAGTGATGAATAAGAAGTGTTACTTAGAAAATAATATTACATGACTTTGAAGTACTTAGCAGAAAACGAACCATTTTCCAGATCTTTCAGTTTACTTTTTAACATTCCTTCAAGAACAATGTAGTATACGTTTACAATAACATACAGTCGTTTATTTGTCTGGATATTTGCACTTGCGACTTATTTTGAGCCACTGCGCATTGTGTTCACTTCTTGGTTTGGTCACATTTGCACACCTGCAACAGCAGCCGCCTTTATGGCATGTGCAAATTACACCAACTTAGTACAAGAATGTTAAGTACATTAGGCGGATATTTGCAGAACACCACATCCATTCTCAGCACTGCCTAACTACATCAATTTTCTCAAAAAATGTTAATTTTTTTCAACACAATATCTATAAAATCCCAATTTTCCTACTGAATTACTTAATTTTCCTACATCCAACGCTTTTCAAATTACTAATACAGAATTTTCCATTACCTGCCAGTTGTTATTTTATTGATGTAACACAGATATTAAACGTCCTTTACTTTTTCCAAAAGTGATAATTTATTGTGCATTCAAAGGAAAAACGGACGTATATATGTTTTGTCTAAAAGTTGTAGGGTAAGTGCTTTATTCATTATATAGTTTTATTTATTAGAAACCATCACTAGAATAATTTATTTTCACGTAACTATTTACTTGCACCAGAAAAAAATATATTTATTTTCAATGTTTCTTTCTTTTATAAAAATACTAGCTGATACCCGACGCGTTGCTGCCGCAGAAGAAACAGGTAATTCTCGAAATATCGATTGAAATTTGAAAGATTTATCTCGTTTCTTTGGGAATTGGTAATAGAAGAAATGCTTTGTATTTTCTTTCTGATGATAAATGCATTTATGAAAATTGAATAACTCGTATAATGTGTATACTCGTATGTATAAAGGTATAGTGTAAATGTTATATATTTTATTTTGGTGACTTTATTTTTCAAGTGCTTCAGGGTAGGTATTTATAATATATATTTTTTGTTTATCCGTCTTTGGCATAAACAATTAAAATTTCTTGGCTGTCCGACTCGTAAATTTAATATGAGGACTTCTATTACCCTTGAAAAAGACACCCAGGGACATATTATTTTTTAAAATTGTGTGTGGCAGGTCCGACGCATGAATGGAATTTACTCTTAGATGAAAAAAAGGTGCGTCCGTCAAGTTGGATTTCAAATATAAACTCTATATTCGAAAACAGGTCACCCAAAACCCTTTAAACGATACCAATCTTAATTTTATGAAAATGATGTGCGTCCGCCATCTTGGATTTAAAAATAAACGCTTAATTCAAAATCAGGACGCCCGTATCGTCTAAAAACGATACCCATCTTCATTTTATGAAAAAAATGTGTGTCCGCCATCTTGGATTTCTAAATAAACTCTTAATTCGAAATCAGGACGCCCATACGCCCTAAAAACGATACCCATCTTCATTTTATGAAAAAAAGGTGCGTCCGCCATCTTGGATATCAAAAAAAACTTTAAATTTGAAATCAGGACGCCCATACGCCCTAAAAACGATACTCATCTTCATTTTATGAAAAAAAGGTGCGTCCGCCATCTTGGATTTCAAAATAACCTCTAAATTCGAAATCAGAGCCCCCAAGAACCATTAAAACGATACCCATCTTCACTTTGTGAAAAAAAGGGACGACCGCCATCTTGGAATAAAAAATAAACGCTAGATTCGAAATCAGGGCCCCCCGAAACCATTAAAAACAATACCCATCTTCATTTTCTGAAAAAAAGGACGACCGCCATCTTGGATTTAAAAATAAACGCTAGATTCGAAATCAGGGCCCCTAAAAACCTTTAAAACGATACCTAACATCCTTGTATGAAAAAAAGTTGCGTCCGCCATCTTGGATTTAAAAATAAAAGCTAAATTCTAAATCAGGACCCTTAAAAACCCTTAAAACGATACCCAACTTTAATTTATGAAAGAAAGTTTCGTCCGCCATCTTGGATTTAAAAATAAACGCTAAATTCGAAATCAGGACCCTTTTAAAACCTTTAAAACGATACTCAACATCCTTGTATGAAAAAAAGTTTCGTCCGCCATCTTGGATTTAAAAATAAACGCTAAATTCGAAATCAGCACCCTTAAAAACCCTTAAAACGATACCCTACTTTATTTTATGAAAAAAAGGTATGCCCGCCATTTTGGAATTTTAAAAGTCCATATGCTGTGCATGGGAAGCAATTCTGTAATGGGAAGTAATGGTGATGATAATTATTTAATTTAAAAAAAATGAAAACTCATTCGGCATTATACAAATAGAATATATATTTTTCGGGAATAGTGCGAGTCCATATGATCCATATGTTCGCCTCGTAGCACAGTGGTAGCCCATTTTACTACCGTGTATGAGGTCGCCGGTTCGATTCCCGTAGAGGGTCAAGATGAAATATGATTTATTTACATGTTATTTTTACATTAATATTTCATGTGCGATACCTTGGACTGGGACTGAAGCGTAAGACTGATCATCCTACTTTCATGTAATAAAATGATCAAGAGACACTGCACTTGGTGTACCAATGCAGTGCCCTATGCACCATTGGGTGCGGATAAGGGAAAGTAGTAGTAGCAATGCTCCAAATTTCAAACAAAGATTCTTGTAGCTCGAAGAAGAAATACTTCTAGGTAGGCTACCTAAAAAAATAAATTCCAAACGAATTATAAGGTAGGTACTTTACATTAACTAATTCATTGTCTGTTAATTGTTTTATTCAATAGCCATAAAAATTATAACAGAGTAAACTTAAAATATTCTATAGTAAAAAATAATGTTTTGAAAACGTTATAACTTTTTTTATTTTCCCAGCTAGAAACGATTTTTAGGTGTCTTTGAACTTGGAATTTTGTCTTCTTTCTATTTATTGCAAAAAACAGAGCTCTGCAGAGTTATTCTCGATCAGGAGAAGCCCTTGTCAAACGATTTTTTTTCTCATAGAGAAAAACTGACGATGAAACTAACACAGAAATCTTGAACAAAAAAACATTTTCGGAGGTAAAAAATGCACTCGATAGCTCAAAACCAATTCACGGCACTTATTTATTGTTAAAAAAGTCCGAATCGGGGTGTAAATAAATTTAAAAATGTAATTGAAAGTTCGAGGTGTATAAAAATAAATTGTATACGTGATGAAAACGACATTAGCGCCTTTTGCCGTACAGCATTATTTGACGACATTTTTTATAAGCTTTATGTACTTAGCTATGCAGTATTATCGGTTACATGGCGCATCTAAAATTCACCCGGAACTGTCACTAAATTATATCAAATACACAAATACAAAAATTATTAAATGGATGTTATAATGCAGGAACCTTCCCAGGAGTGAATAAAACAACCCTCTAGAAACAACTTATTGCAATCGGATAAGCGGTTTACGAATCTATAAAGGACAAACATATATACAAACTTACATTCATTTTTTATATATATAGATGTATTTAGGCATTTCTAAGGGTGATTAATGTCACAGTGCAGTGTTTTAAAATGCTTACAAATATTTATTTATGAGAATTGCGGTAAAGGTATCCGATTGTCTTTCTGTCCAATTAATACGTGCCGCCCAGCATCCATCCTATATTTTCTATGTAGTAACTTCTTAAAGTCAATCCAGAAACTGCGAAACACAATGAGTAGGTCGTTGTTTTGTGGTTTACTTTGGTTTATATATGATCAATATTTCTTCTAAACGATAATTGACTGCCGTGTGGAAAAAACACATTTGTGTAAACTAGTCCAGAAATTTCATACAACTGTCCGCATAATTTTTCTTCTAAGAAGTGTATCTACTTGGTGGTTAGTTTTTTTAAGTTTACTTAAATACGATTCATCTGACCAAACGTCGACTTTCGTACTTCCTGCCTTCCCTGCCTTCAATAACATTGTAACCGTACCAAAATAAGTTTTTTAGGGCACATGTCACGCGTGAGTGAGTATTTGGAAAGATTATTATTAATGATTCGATATGTAAAGTCACCGTCAGAACCTCATACCAACAGAGCTACGGAGTTAATTAAGTTGACATACCTTAAACCCACTTGAATATCAGCTTATACCAGTTTTGAATAAAACGGCATGTAGGAAATAATTATTACCAATTTGTTTTGCGTGAGTTCTCTCTCTAGTTCCTGAGCTGTTATCTGAAGCGTAATACTGACAGCAATTAATATAACGATGCAATTGATAATTCAATGGCAATTTTATTGCATTATTTGATTTAGATAAGTTCCCATTACCCAATCGTTATAAGTCTACTATATAGTAGAAAAGTTAGTTACTACTAGTTCACGCAACAAAATACATTTAGAACCTGCAAATACAACCAAATTCGGTACAAGATCTCTAAAATACATAGCATTTTCCGAATTTAATTTGTTACCTGACATGTTTAAGATCCCTGTATCTAACTATCGAAACAAGACCTTTGATTTGAAGAAATATTATTTTAATAAGTATTTTGAATGATACCTTTTCTACTTGCGTCGATATAATATATGGTTTTGCTGTTACTGTAATAATTCACTTTATTGTTTCTTTAGGTTTTATGTTTTCATTGGATTGGTTCTTTTTTTGTATATATTGTGTTTATTTTGTGATATAAGCGATGAGAGTGCGTATTAGAAAAAAATTAATATGTGTTTTTTATTTGTCCCTAAATGAGTTTATTGTTAAAACTCCTAGGGAGCATTGGATTGAAAAAAAAAGATTTTTTTTTTCTATGTAATGTTATTTTTATAAATAAAAATAAGTAAAAAAAGTATACGTTAGAAGTCGCACTCGCGTGTTCCTTTTCATTCCAAATAAAGACGTCTCTTTTACAAGTATGCCTTAGAGCTTTTCTTCTTTTTATATCTTTTCAATTTCAGCCATTAGTTTCGATCTCTCTTCGATAGTAATAATTCAGAGTTTTGTTTCTTCTATTGCTAAAAGCGCCATTTATTATTTGTAAAGTTTCCTGAAAACTGGCACACATTAAGTGGTTCACCACGATAAAATCTGACAGTGAATGTCGATGGTTCGAGATTGGCCGTATCGAGGAATATAATTGATTTGTGTATTTTCTTATTTAACGCTTCATTTTGCTTCTTTTCTTTTCGTGTCTATCTCCATTTCACCTTGTTAGCTGGTGAACACTTGAAAAACAGATTCATTTGGACCGCAGGCTCAGTAATTGAAGTTTGCAAAAACGGTGTACGTGGTTTTGATAGCGGTGTACTTATGCATTGTGCATTCATTCGAATAAAACAACTCGTGGGAAACTCCCGCGGAAAAGTGAAAACAATAACTTATTACATGTAATTAGAAAATATTATTGCTTTTCTGGACAATTTTAAATCATTCGGAAAACATCAGCAGGAATTTCTCTTTCTGTACTCTTTTTGTTGCTTATTTGAACATGACATTATTTGAATATCTACTTTTCTACCAACATAACAAGACGTGATGGTGAATTTCTAAATATGTAGGCACTCGTCAATAAAATTGGCAGCATTATCTTCGTTCATATTTTTACATCGTACCTAATTACGAAATTGTATATAATCTAATTAATATGGCAGAAATTTTTATTCAAACCATTCTAGTTTATTTTTTACTGTGCATGATAAATTTTATAGTATAATCTTAACGATAAAAGTAGATTACTTTTTATACTTTAGTAAAAGCGTTAAATGTGATACGAATAAGAGTTAGTAGACTGACCATAAATATTTTCGATAAAAAACGGTACTTGCTGAGCTGCAATAAGGAAGAAAATTTTCTTATAAACTAAAAAATCAAATGTTTTTATTTTATTTTTTTTAAAAAATCGTCCTTGTTTATCAAACGTGTATTTCCTGCATGAATATATTACGGTTAGTTTATCTTGCTGTAAATCATGAAATTATAATGGTGTTAATATTAAACAGCTGGATCGTACAAATTTTAAAAAATATGAAAAAATTATTTTAACTCTTAAAAAAATTATTAATTTTTAAATATAGTCACTTGGTGTAACAATGCTTTGCCCTATGTACGTTTTATCTGCGGATAAGGGAAATTTGTCCTACTAGTATTAGATATTAATTATAAAATTTTATTTATTATTATTATTTTTGTTTCTTTATTTTTTAGTGTACGCGTAAAATCCAAAATGCGAATTTGAAATTTGTCTTAGTAAACGGTAAGAAGGCACACCGCACGACTGCACTGTCCCGTTAAAAACGCTTCGCATGGTCAGCCTGAAAATATAATCAACATGGCTTCATTCAAACGGATCGGATACGCATAATTTGTTTTATCAACCAGTAATATTTGATAATAATCCGTGTGTGTATCGTGTGTACGCAACGTAAATTCATCACGAACTATCAATACACTAAACGCAATAATAGATATCCATAGTTTTATTTTACGAGCCTTTATAAAAGCAGTAATTGGTTCGGAAAAACTTTCATGATATAAAAATACATGTCCATAGAAAGTGTTAAAAATTAGATGGAAATTTACATACTACCATACACTAATCGCTTTTCAAGGTGGATTAGTGGGTAAGGGGATAATAAAATGTCCCGAGAATAGACTATTACATTGTCTTTGTATGCAGATAATGCACTTGGCAGCCGATGTTAGTGGCAAAGAAAACACGCGACTAGAATTCCAAAAGCAAGATGATTTTTTAAAAATAGTGTAGGGTAGGCGAAGGATACTCATTATATTGCCGATATTTTTACTAGTTTTACCATGGAAATGCAATAAGCTTTGTCTCTATTGAATTTTAAGCACAAGATAACATTTTTTTGTAAAAATATAAAATATTTATTTATATTTCTTAATGCTATTAAAGCATTAAGCATGGAGATATTTTTAGCGCTACGACCATAAGTTTATAATGTAACTACATACTTAACTATCGGAAAATTTTAAAGTATATTTAACCTACCTAACATAAGGAAATTCAAAAAAGGCTTTTCCGCAAATTTTTCAGGTTCAGACTTCGAACAAGAATCTCAGAGAAGTGACATTCCATTATTTGTAGAAAATTTGTATGGAAACGCCCCTTCTAGTGAATTCTTGTTCGAAGGGTTCAGACCTTCGGATTAATCATGATTATATTTTAATTGACTGCGGGAAAAGACACTACATATCTGTAGTTTTTATTGAGTAAATAGGTATACTAAAGCCCGCTTTATATGGGACAGTTTCTTGTTCAGAAAAATACACAGTTTCTTGTTCAGAAAACTGTGCAGTCTGTCAAACTTCTGTCAAAAGACGTTAAATATGTGTATTTTTGAAACGCGATTGTAAGTTATTATCGTATGTTTGCTCTCAGGAAATTGTATATTTAGCTAATAATGTAAATATGTTATTGGTTTTTTTACGTATTTAAAAGCATACAATAAACCAATGTTTACTTAAACGTTTACATAAAAAACATTGACTGTCATGTCAGCTTAAATCTGACACTAGCACACAGTTTTTCATGCAGTTTTTAGCTTTATACGGGACCGTTTTCAGACTGCACAGAAAACTGTGTAGTAAACTGTCCCATATATAGCGGGCTTAAAGCATATTTATGTAGGTATTTAATTTTAGTTATTTGCGTTTTTAAATCCTTTAAACATCAAACGCAAGACTTTCATCTGTCAGCTGAAGATAATTTCTGGATATAAAGCTGCATACTGCAGGCTCTCGGACGCGGCCGGCGAGATCTCGCCATCGCCATCGCCATCGCCTTGTTAAATAAATCTCATTCGGAGTTCTGCGTTCGGTGAGAAGAATTTCTTCTCGTTTGTGTGGCCTTTCACTGCTGTTAATATCGCTCCTTTGTGGGGCGCCGCGGCCCTCCGGGTTGGGCCCAGCCCAGGCTCCGATCAACAATATATGTTTTACATGTAGATATAACGTCGATACGAGGTAGATACGAGATTTATCTTCGATTTTTTAAATTAATTCTAAGATAAATCTTGTATCTACCTCGTATCGACTTGTACCTATCGTCTTCGTACAGATACGTTGATAAAATGGGAATCCTGCACTGGGATCATCAATGTACGAGTATTTGGTTATGTGTTACCAATTTAGTGGTACATTTGTGAGTATACCAGATTTTATGTGGGTGCACAGAGAGAGAAAAGGTACTTACGGTTTTATAATACACGTTTATTTCACAAAATCTAGAAACTAATATAAAAATTCAACTAATTAAACTATTGATGAAAAGGAATGATGAAAATAGTTAGAATAAAAGTGAATTTAATTTCCCACAATTTGGCGGGAAGAATGCTCGGCCAAATCGCGTGCAGTCACGCAGCGGGTCAAAACGCTTCTCGAAGGTACCCGAGTGTTTCCGGAGGTGCTCGGTTTTGTATCCTTCGTTTGTCTTCGTGCGCGTATCGTTATTGTTTCCGCCACAAGTATAATAAGTCAATACAAACATTTATCTATGGATTTTCGTGTCAATCAGGTTCAGCAAACTGCTTCTATCGATCTCTTATCGACTTACCTAACCTAACCTAACATGTAAATACATTGCTGATTGGTTCCCAGGGCTCCAATCACCAAAGTATCCTTATATCATATTATTATGTGTCGCGTATAATATGACAGTAATCGGTAAAATCTCTTTGAAAATTTAGCAATTACCGTCATATACGCGTCACAACCGCGATGTAGATGCGTTGGTGATTGGTGCCCCTCATCGGTCTCATTAGAGGCGATGGACGTGGCCAGGTGGCCAGGTGGCCAGTGGCCAGTACCCACCCGTGGGTGTTCCAATGCGCCTAGAACAATACGTATTATGATAATCGGCGGTCAAGATACTTTCACGGCACTATTTTTTGTTGAATTCGACCTTTTTTATTTAACGGAGAAATTCTTGATCAAATTTTCAGGCGTTTTCTTTCAAAATTACCATAGTGAAAGAAATAGCGTAATATTACCACTAAAAAAATTAATGTCTTTAAAATAATTTACCATAATCACGTTCGCGTAATAATTTACCGATAATTTACACTTATAATAATTTATGTTTCACTTTTATATGTTTAGTAAAGAGAGAATGGCCCAAGCATAGAAATTAAAATTTTTGTAGACCTAAAAGATCATAAAATAAAAAGGTACATTTAACGATCCTTGGTATTTACATACTTTACATACCACTTTATTTACATTTTCATTTAAATATTTTCTCCAAATAATCTTGTTTCATTCCCTGATACATCGAGAATTGATTGATCAGTAAAAAAAAATATTTTATGAATTGGTCGATAATTTTTATATTTTATTTTCCAGGTAACCTTTGCATGAATACCCTAATAAGAAAGAACAAGACAAGATGTACACATGAACAACACCATGAGAAATAGTACTGATCCACCTCATCGCACCCTGGAAAAGAAGCTTAACCATCACATCAAGTCCCTAGTAAAGATTCCTGCCCAGTCATTTGGAAAAGAGAGCATATTCCATAAACTTGAAAATCAATGAAATTACGGTCGTGAATGCTTCTACCAAAATTCCCGAATCCGAAAAAATTGGATTAGGAAACCTGCATTGTAGTAATAGTGTCAATAATAAGGCAGTCAAAGACTATAATGAATCATTTTTGTATTCAGATACTGTTAAAGCTTCTATTGCCGAAAGCAAATCTGCAACCAAGGACAATTCCAAAAATAAATATTTTAATGCTAAAGTAATAGATGTGTCAAAAACCAACTTCCCTAGTAAGCTAAATGCTAAAAACAATATCCTTAATCGAATGGAGTCCAACAGTGCAGATTCCAGAATTACAGGAGGTGGCTCACTGGTCGAAAAATGTCAAGATAATATTAATAACGAATTGAAATCAAAACTTTCCGCAAAGAATTCCTTTAGTAATCAATTGAGCAAAAAAAATTCCAAAGACCTTACTCCATCGAGGAAAGTTAGTTTCAAGATTCGGAATCCATCAACATCTTATAGGAAGAATGTCTTAACGAATAATAAAGTAGCTTCACTTACTCAAAAATTCAATGAATTGAACAAAGAAAATGATGATCTGATGAAAGAATCGAAATTTGCGTTGAGTGATAATGTTCGGAACTATAGAAATAAATTAGGCAATATTAATGCATCTTCACCCGCAGCTGTGGTATCCACAAATGTAAATCTTAAAATTAAATCCTACAACAAAATATCTGTTAAACGAAAAGCAAGTTTGAAAAGCAGATCATCTAGTAACGCCTCTATCGATAAAGTAGCGACCACAGAATCCCCAAATGTTCATAGAAAAGTTTCAAGAATTAAGTCTGATAGTTTACCCAAAAAAGAGAAACATACTCAGAAAAAAACCCTCTGACGCTAACAAGAAACTGGAATTGTCAAATTCTGTTAAATTCAATAGTACTCGAAATGAAAATAAAACGAGTTGTTTAGAAATCGCAGAGCAACTTGAATCCAAAAAACCTAAACATGTGGTAAGGAGAAAGCCTAGTTTCAAAACATCTCCTACGCGACATTCTGTAAATGTTCGTGCTGCTATACAAAAATTTGAACATTCGAAACCTGTGACATTGTTTGAGGATGAAAAGATTTTTCCTGAAAATGATCAAATAAGGCATGAAATTCAAAATAAAAATTATTCTTCCGTCAAAAAAGATGATATTGCTAAAGACTCTTCACATAAAGAAAAGCCTAGAGTTCCAGATAAAAAAGTTACTCTGTCGAAAACAAAAAATGTAGTGATTCGAGATGGAAAACCGAAAATTAAAAATATCAATTCACAATTACAACCAATTGACATTTTAACTGATAATGTCCAAGTAACTGAAAATTTAAAGGATAATTGTTTAAAAACTGATTCCTCACAAAAATATGTAGAAGTCAAAGTCAAAAAAGAGTTTATTTATGATAAAGTCAAATTTCATAAAACGGTATTGAAAAAGCCAAAATTACAATTACTTTCCTCTGATATTTATGTGGACACAATTTCGTCTATTCCTGATGTAAAAAAAAATTGTTCCAAAATTACAGATCTCATGACAGGTACTGTTGATAGCGTAGAGAAGACAATAAACTACACGAATAACAATGATTTAACTTTCAATAGTATTTCTGAAGATGAAAAACTATACCAGAAAGTAAGTGCTAGGATTAAACCAAATGAATCCTTTCTCTGGAGAAGTTACTCTAAAAATGAAATTATTCCTACAGGAGAAAGTGATGCTAAATTAGATTTTATTTCAGAAGATGATAATATTTATGATATTGTCGGTCCATCAATTCCTATCGTGGATTGTGGACCAAAATATGAAGTGAAAATACCATCTCCCCAACAAGAAGCTATCTATCCATCATTTGAATCATTGTTTTAAAAAAACAGATGATTTGTTAGACAACAAGAAACGTGAAATTGCTGAAGATTTAAAAAAAGAAAAGAAAATTTTACCTAGTGCTGATTTCTGTAACGAAGCTTTCAATTTGGATATAAAACAAAGCGAAGAAATAGTTGAGGCCATCAATGCAGTGGTGATAAATGATGAAGATAATTTGACCAAACAAGAATGTCAAAAAATTATTTATGAGGGCTACGAGCCACTCGAACCATATAGAAATAATTTAAGCGATTCACAGAAATCTTTGAATGACAGTAGTAAATCCCACAATAAAAGTAACTGTCCTCTTCCCGAAGTTCCTAAAGAAAAAGGAGATTATTCATACAAATATCCGACCAAGAGAAGTTCTGCCTGTGACGAAGATAACACGAGCAATCACAGTTACGAATATTGCGCAAGTAAAATGCACGCAGAAAAATTCTATACCAATGATAGTGATGATGGTTACGAGTATTGCAAATCTCCAAAAGACAAATCTAAAGGTTCTTCCGACCACAATGTTTCTTCTAACGCAACGGGAAAATTAAACCAAGGATATTCACTTATAAAATCAAATAGTTTGACTTCTTCAGTAGGGTATGAAAAAATTTCGTCTATATACGAAAGCATTCCATTTAAAACAGCACCAGAACTACAATACAGTAAACATTGTCAAAATATTAATTCAAATTATACGGAGCATGGAATAAATTACGATGAATGTAATTGTGATGAGAATATTTACGATACAATCAAACATAGTGATACTATTTCAGAGTCTAATTGTTACGAAAGTATTCCTGGAAGTCCACACAGCGTTATTAGAATGAGGAACAAATCTAATAGCAAATACCTTCCACAACTACACGTCAAGTCTGGTATTCCATTCGATAGTATTTCCAACTTTAGCCAATCATATTCAGGCTCCACTATATCGAGTGAGAATAAAACTAACAGCATCTATGGACAGAGATCCATAGTCAGTTCGATAAGATCAGAAGCCACGATATACGGTAACGCTCCTAGTGAAATAAGTTCAAGTGATAGAAGTGACGATTGGGTAGATATGTCGGATCACGATGAATCTATAACGGGATTTAGCAAAATAATGTAAGTTAAAGAAAATCTTATTTTACTACATTTAAAAAATAATTACTCTCTTACTCCTTACTTCATGACAGTTTTGTGGGCTTATTTATTCATCTAAAAACCTAACCCATGTATTTTAATTTAACCCAAGTTTTCGAAATGTTATGTACATTTTTATGCGGTTAAAATATACTGAACATCTTATTAAACGATTTTGATATCATTTTTTTTTTAAAATGGAGTACTTACTAACCCTTTTTTTCAAGTACCTAAATATGCATAAAAAAAAAAATCTTTGATATCTCTTGTGGAGTATTTTTTGTGTTGCAAAGATAGCCTATCTCCAAAATAAACTACCCACATGCATATCGTCGATGCACATCAAATATGGGCCATGTGTGTAATTCTGAGCACATTCTGATCTTGATTCGAATCTAATCGAAAATTACAGTTTTAATATAAAAAAAAAAAAGAAAAAAAATCTCGGAAACGATAGTGTTTTTTTCTGTATAGTCTCTTTAAAAATACAGTTATTATTGACTATCTGAGAATGTAACATGGCCCATATTTGATCTGCGTCGATGAATATAAAAGTATTTGTTAGTAATTTAATTTGGATAAAAATACTTAAATATTTCATAATAATATATGTTTTTATACTCAGTAAGCGCGAGAGGTCCAGAGGAAAACGTAGCCCTGCAAGCTGGTCCAGAAAAGTTCGTCACCAGTGGCATAAATCACCAAAGAAATCCAATGGTAAGTTTATTTTTTAATAATCATTTAAAAAAAAATATTCTTAATTAAATGGTTCTGGTGAAATTTGTCTTGAGCTGTGATGTTTTCTGTGTATTTAAAAAATATTTTAAACATTATTCGTCAACATGAAATTTTCTGTATAAAGCTTTTAATTTTAATACTCTGTTGGTAGGTGGTAGACCACAAAAATCTTTATATCAAAATACCCACATAGTAGAGTTTATCGTATTATTTCACTATTAATTTGTATCTTAATTAATTTTTAATCAGATCAACATACTCAAAATCATCGACGGTAGGGGGGTGTGCTAGAGGCGGGGGAGGGGGTGAAGCGTCCCCTTTTCCAGATTATGGGTAATATCTTGAAAACCTTAAGAAATAGCAGCACAGTTACTTCTACAATAATTATCTACATAAAATTTACTACAAATTAGGCTCGGTTGATTTTCACTGTAGGATTTATACTTTCAGGAGTAACAGGGAGTCCAAGAATAGGAAGCGCAAAATTTAGCGCGGTCGTACGCGTCTAAACGCACGTTTTTTTTCATTCTTGTCTAATAAAACCCGTCGCTTTCCCCTCACCGCCTTCAGGCCGCTGGCCAGTGTTGCCAATTTAGCAACTTTATCACTATATTAAGTGACATTTTGACTTTAAAAACATTAATTTTTCGTCGTGACAAATTAATATTTTCAAGCGACTTGAATGGACAGGAAATAATTTAATTTAACATGGGGTGGGAGGTGGGGGGTGTCAGATAAATTGTTCCGTTCCGGGGTACAAGAGTTCATCAGCAAAACTCTAAACTTCATATTTTTAATTGTTATATTAATTCAGTGCTTTGTGCACAATAGATACCTAGGAAACTTAGTTATGCTTACTACAAACTTTGTGAGACTTGTACTTAGTATTGAAACGAACCTTTTAAAACTGTGTTATTCTTTGGTTGGTAGTAGTAGTTTTCCATATTTTATGTGTTACTCGATAGATGGCGCTGGCGCTATCAGTCAAACAATTCAATCAAGATACATAAATTTCTTATATTTATTATTTATGTACTCTAGGTAGCAATGTTTGCATAACGAATTATGTAAATAATAAAAATAATGCATCGGCATTTATATAACTGACTATGCAGATTGTCTACAAATTAATAACCATGGCTGAGGGCGCTTTTGATTTCCACATTAAAAAAAAGTATGGTAAAACAGAACATTGTATCCAACATAAAAAAAAACGTAGATCGGATTAAGTTAATTTTATTTAATTTATGAAATATAGGTTTTATTTATTTATCATCTTCTTAGAGTATACTGTCTATAAATACTCTTAAGATTATCTTACACCCAGGTGACAATTTTTTTACAAGAGAAATATTATACAATGTCATATTACCAAACCATAGTGTACAGAATATACCTGTATAATTATAATAAAAAGAAGATAAAACATTTCACTAAATAAAACATTAAAATTAAATGTAAATGCATTTATTCATTATCATATACGATATTCCAATAATTAATAATTGTATGTAGGTGACCCAAATAAAGCCTATGTCCTAATAAGGCCTATTTTTTTAATTTCCCGCTTCACGATTTCAAATGGCCGTCAATGTTTGTAGATGCGTGCGTGTACTATTTTGTTTAATTTAAATAAATAAATATAAGTATTTCAAATTACCAGTGCATTGTTATTATAAACCCGCTAGTTAGAAAATAAAAAAATAAGGTAGGCCTTATTTGGGTCCGATTATCTTAGTAAGATAATTATCTTGATTTCAGTACCTAGGTACATGCATTTTTTGTTAGAAAAAAACTTTGGCTCTGCTAATTTTTAATAAACTTAGTTTACTTTTTCCCTTATCCGCACCCAATGGTGCATAGGGCGCTGCATTCTGCATTGGTACACCAAGTGCAGTGAATATCAATAATTTCTTACATGAAGGCAAAATGATCGTCTTACGTTTCAGAGCCAGTCCAAGGTATCACATGAAATATTTGAATGTGGTACATTAAATGCGAATAAGGGAAAGGAAAATAAGTCATTTTGGCTCCTTGATTACCTTCGGACCATAATGTTAAAGAAGCAGCCAATTATCTTTGCATAATGTTTATTTATAACCAATCCCAAACTGGTTTTTCTTCTTTTCGATTTTAGATCTACTTACATGAAGACATTATTACGAAGTATGCCACAGAAAAAGTCCCAATTCTAATAAGAAATAAAATTTGTCTGTTTAGCGTATACCTAGTAATCCTTTTGTCAGTCCTTTTTTCCAGTAAGTACATAAACTGTCGTCCCGCCTTCGAATTTCGTTTCGGTCAAATTTGAATGTGTCCGGTCGTCTTTTATGTCCAAAACTCGCCATTCGAATCGCTCTTTTTTCGTTTGAAATATAGGATAGGTAGATAAATGCGAGTATCGGGGTTCCAGGTGAGAGATCATCCGGCAGGAATGCCGCAGCGGCCCACGGCCCGCGCTGTGTGCTGCGCGGCGGAGCAAGGCCGCGCGGCCGCTGCCCGCTCAGCGCCAGCCGTGGCCCGCTGAGGGCATTCCGGCATTCGCGCCGCGCGGGGCTCACAGCTCACACACCACTCGCGCCCGCCAAGTGAAAGTGCATTACGACAGACTTCGCCCGAAACCACTCGCTACCATAACAAACTTCACTTGCCCGAAGCGTCCATGTAAACTTTACTTACGCCCCGTATTAGCGAGTGTTACGCGCATGTGATCATCTTCACTTGTGTTGTGTTGTAAAATTATTGATAGAGAAATCCGGTTGCGCTAGAAGGTCTAGTTTCTCATTGTCAGTGCGGGTGAGGTGCGCTACAGCGCTCTTTGTGTTTGTCCGGTTTTCTGTGGAATATTGCGTAATAATAACTTACTCTGACGAGTGAGTGGTTATCATTGTCATCGCGACGACTCAATATCTGAAAATTCGCGACCGGTTCAGTTTTATCGCCCTTTAGATACTCGCATGAACTAATGGACTTTTGGCGCAGGTTGATCGACAGTCTATGATTTATGAGTGTATAAACTGAATAACCTGTTTTGATTTATCACCTTGAAGATACAGCCCGTGGCCATGTGCCGATGTTAACAGTGAACAGTTGGTGGTCAGTGGTCAGTGGTCAGCATCCTGGATGAATCCAATGTCCACTCTCCTACTCGGTCCGTTCCGTGTACGCACTCGGTAGTCGGTAGTCCGTTATCATTATCAGTATCGCTCGTTCCACTTAGCTAGTGAAGCTGCAAGAAGCGCCGCGACTAGAGATCAACGCTGGGGATGTCGAAACCCGCGCCGATGAATAATGTACCAAAGCGTATCATGCTGATTTTCTTGTAACCTTAATGGCTTCGATTGTTCTGCGATCGTTCAATCCTAAAAGATCGTATTGCCAATTCGCAAATTGTTTTATGCACCTTTATTGTATCATGCACTTGCTCCCCGTGATTTTCCACGAATATTTTTGCTTCATTAAGAATTAAGTAGGTACCTACGTAAAAACTTACCATTGTTTATCTCGAGGGAAAACACTTAAATGTCTATTGTGTAAACCGATAATGTAAACTTCATCGCAATCAGAAAGTGTGTGTGTCTACCTATATACGTAGGAACTGGAAAAATTAGATAAATTATAGTTTCTACCTTGACGGTGGGAAAATTAAACAGACAATCGAAAATAAACTATCAAATCGTCGTAGAAAAAAACGAAACATTTATCAATTATTCTAAAATGACAAGTTACCTAATGATTTACGAAAACGAACTCATGTAATACTTTGTAATACCAGATACGCCTGACTTCTAGACCTACTCTATTCCATAAATCATACATATAAGTTTGGGTGTTTTCGGAATAAATTAACGTTCTTTTTACCATTTGCCTTGATACCGAACCGCTAAGATTAGTCTGATATACATAGTTATGTAGGTCATTTTTGTTGTTAGGTAGGTACTTCTAAATTGGCGGATATTGGTTCGTCATTGAATAACTCTCTGTTTTTGGCAGTCATTTTAATTATAACTGTTACTTATTACGAGCACGGATGATTTCTAATTTTCGCAATCATTCATTTTAAGTTAATGTTTCAAAGCAACAATAGTTCTATCGTCATACAAATAACTTCCGTACAAACTGCGCACTGCAGCGGAAAGTCAGAATTACATACTTTCAAGAGACTTCATAATAATAAAAAAAAATATCATGTTTAATCACCTGAATTCCTGGTACTGAACATGAAACTGTACATGATACATGATACTTGACGTGAACGGTAGAAATTTTATTCCATGAGAGTAGAAAAGATCGGATTCAAGCATGTACGATCTACTTTTTGTATTTACATATTTTTGCTTAACGCGAACAGTAGAAAAATATACAATCTCTTATCACGTACGTACGTACGTAGGTATCGTGCAGAAATAATATATTTACAAAATCATTTTATTTTGTACCGTATCTGATAAACATTTCATTGAACGTTTTCTTACTTGTTAGTTTCTAGTTGGATCCTGTAATTTTCTTGTAGGTTTTCTATTACCTACAGTTTCCTATGTAGCAAGTAAATACTTTTTCTCTGACTCCATTTATAGGTAGTAAATGAGGTCATTGCGAACGTTTTTCCGGATTCATCGACTCCAGTTAGTGTTGGATGTTGCAATACCAGTGTGTTTCCCGTTTTCCCTGGAGAAGGCTGGTTTTATTCGCAGTGCAAAAAAGTCAAATCTGAGTGCTGGAAAAATGGTGGATCAAAATATTTAAATATCGAGTGAAAAAAGCAGTTGTTTGGAATTAAAAATGAGCCATGAGCGTGGGATGTGTCCGCCAGCGAAGCCCTCCCGCGGCCGCGAGCGCCACCGCGCGCAGGCGGCGCCACTGCGCGGAGCAAGGTTCGTTCTATCCCCTCTGTCAGGTAACGCCCGCAAGGGCCCGGCTCTTCCCTTTCTTCGTGTTCACCTTGTTATCACAACCTGTCCAAATTTCATAAGGCTATGTTTGACAATACGGTCAATTGTTTAGATTTTGCAAGTCTCGAATAACATGTTGTCAATACTGCTGGTACCTACCTTCCTGCGAACGTTTAAACAATATGATTTGATTATAATTTACGGGCATTATTATTGAGTGGATTCTTGTCCAGAGTACCGAGTGAATACCTGTACCCGCTGTGTTGTTCAGCATAGCCCAGTGAATTATTTTTGTTTAAACGTACAAAATTATTTTTGTTAATCGAGCTATTGAAATTGAATCTGTCCTCGTGCTGCATCCGGGTATAGTATTACCTATTTTATTTTTATACTTTATGTATTTAATTCTTTGATACAATGTTCATAGAAATAAGTTTCATACACCATTTACTTAGCGACCTTCCGGTTTACAAACGTCTCGATACTCATTCAAGGCTTTGTACCTGATTCCTGATTCAATTTAAACTTTATGAATAACTACCGAATAATACCGAATAAGCAGTGTAATAAAATATAACCAAAGGTTATAATCTAACTTAATGTATTCGATTTATCGGCATCGCAAGAATTTACAATGATATCTTTCTATTAGTATCTCCTGACAGAACCAAGTATTAAGTCATCAGTGGAATGAAAATAGTCTCTTTATATAAAATAAGTATGTAGTCTTTATTCTCAATGTCATCACGATGGTATTTACTATTTCCTATTTACATTTTTGGTTAAGAACATAATAGCTAAACTTGAATTTTACAGTTCATAATCATTCATTAGCCAGTATCATCGATGTTGTGATAATGTTGTGTAGATAAAATTATTGAGTTTTTGAGAATAAATACTCGTATAGGCAAATACTGCATGCAAATATTACAATTAAAAAATGCTATGATCAAACGTTGAGTCGGAAAACTCAAGTT
>JAGVSP010001646.1:0-38898 GCA_022494985.1 Micrasema minimum
CTACGCATAAAGCACATTCAGGTTCCTAGCTTAGATGAGTTTTACGACTATGGCTTTCAGCGAAAGTGCTGCTGGATTCATCCAATGAAACCTTGCAACCATTGATTTATTAATACACTTAGATTTGAACTGAACCCAAAAAATGAATGACACTTCAACTCCGCCAAAACCTCCAACTCCGCCAGACGCGTATTCAGTAAAAAAAAAAATTACCGCCGGCCGAGTCGGACGTTCAGAAAACATTCCGAAATGCCTTCCTGTGTAGTGAAACCGTGTAAAAAACGTACGGATAAAATTAACGATGGTGTAACTTTCCACATGTAAGTGTTTATTTATATTTGTTTACATAGCCTAAAATCATTATTATTCAAAGAAAGTTTACTTCTTAAATAATAGCCAACAGCGTCCACAAGAAAATAAAAGTCATTTTAGATGCATGGTAAAATTCATGAACGCGCTCCTCGTAATGAACGGGTTAGTATTGCATACTGTTACTGTAACCCTATATTTAGCCCATACCTTTTGCGGTGTGTGGGCGGATGCTTGGCGGCAGTCGAAGGGCTCTGATAGGTCGACCCGTGTAAGTGTATTGAGGTGCGGAATCTTCGTGTCATTACTTTTCTGAATAATTTACTCTGCAAGGCAGATCTAGGTGTATTATAAATCAATTCTTGCAACCATAACATTATATTTTCTAAAGTTCTACTTGAATATTTTATTGCATGTTGGTTTTGACTTAAGATTTGTAGTATTTTTCATGTATGGAATGTCACTTCTCTGAAATTCTGGTTTGAAGGCTTCCGTCGACGATTTACATTATTGTTGTAAATTCAAGTGACTTGTTCGATTCGTGTATGTTGCTCGATCACAGATCAGTACCGACTCGGTAATAAGCGACGTGATAACGATTTCTTACCCATGGATGTTTAACGTTTTCGCGATCACAATGGAACACGCGTTAAAAGTTATCGATCGGGATTATTAAACGAGCGCATACTAGTCGCGAGCCATTTACCGAGATATATCTTATTCGCACAAATCTTCATTCAATCTTTATTATAATTTAGCCGGTTTTCGGCAAGCCAAATATTGAGAAAAGCAGTCGACATAATAAAAAATCCGACAAGCGCGATGATTTGACGTTTGATGTAACTAACTAACTAACTAACCATCACGCCATTTCCCCGAAGGGGTAGGCAGAGAGGATAGAACGCCACACCACTCTGTCCTGGCATACTTCTCTTGCTTCCTCCACATTCATACATCTTCTCATGCACGCACGTCGATTATTCCGACTTCTTACATGCCCACTTTCAAGCACTTGTTTACTTGATCATGCCATGTCTTTTCTCGGCCTTCCTCGACTTCTACATCCAGGCACAGTCGCATCATATATTTTTTTTAGATGTTCTTTCATCATCCATTCGCTCTACATGACCGAACCAACGTAAAAAGACCTTTCTTAATTTTGTCGATAATGCTTATCTCAGCCTTGCATTCTGCTCTAATTTTCAACATTAGTGCACCTATCATACATAGTTTTACCACACATTCGCCTGAGAGATCGCATTTCAACTGCATTCAATTTACTTTCATCCTTATTTTTCCAACTCCATGCTTCGCTTCCATACATAAGGGTAGGGTTGGGTACAGAACTCCATTGTGCACTGCCAATTTAGCCTCTTTTGATAAGCACTTATTAGATACTACCGACTTTAAGGCACCATTAATTCTGTTTACCGGCACTAACCCTCCTTTCAATGTCCTTGTCCATATTTCCATCCCTAGTGAACATGCTTCCCCAGATATACAAATTCTTCCACTTGTTTCAAGCTATCGCCATTTACTACGATCTTACACTTAGTCATATTTCACATTTCTTTCAAAAACCATCACATTCGACTTTTCCACATTCATTAATAGATCACTCTCCTTGCACACATCGTAAACCTTTGTAACCAAGGACTGCAATTCTTCTTCGCTCTCAGCAAGAAGCACTGCGTCATCGGCGTACAAAAGGCAACTAACAATCATACCACTCATTCTCGCGCCCACGCCCATATTTTTCAACTCTTTCATACATTTATCCATGTATATGTTAAACAACCATTGACATCAACACATGTTTGACATAGGATGTTAGGGACACACATCGTGTTTGACCCATTTACCCTTACACACGACACATGTTCTCTTTAGGGATGTACCAAACCACGACGTGAATGACCCATTTAGCCCTTACACACGTTTTACCCTTACACACGCTACACTGTCTTTGTACAAGGAAGCAATAGCGCGGACAAGGTTATCGTTCACTCCATACTCAGATAGGCCATCCATAGCTTATTCCTATCAACACGATCAAATGCTTTTTGCAAGTCAACAAAAGCGCAGAAAAGCTTCCGGTTTTTTGCCAAAAACTTCTCCGACAAATTGCGTAACGCAAATAATTTGATCCATACATCCTCTGCCATTCATAAATCCACTCTGACATCCCATATTTTATCCTTAGTCACATTTCTCACTCTTTCAATCAATATTCTTCCATACATTTTGCCAACAGCGCTTAAAAGACTGATAGCTCTGTAATTCCCGCACTCAACCTTGGAACCCTTTCCCCTTTATAAAGGCATAAACCCTCCTCCATCCCTTGTATAAAGGAATAACCACAGCTCTCCTCCAATCAAGTGGAGTGCTGTGCTCCCTTAGACACAAGTTAAAAAGTTTATGTAGCCATGTGAGAATTATTTTGCCACCCGACTTAATGAACTCTGCTGCAACACTATCATAGCCTTGCGCTTTACCATTCCGCATACATTTGACAGCACTGATAATTTCTTTCATACTAATCGGGCTTTCTTCGTCATTTGCATTCAAACATGGCTCAGGTAATGTTGATACACCGCCCGAGTTACCAGTGTGTGATTCGTACACTTCCTCAAAGTTTTCCTTCCATCTGTCTTTTATACCAATCTCACTTGTTATCATTTTTCCATCCTTAGCCTTAACAACTCTGTCATACGTTTACTTTCACTACTATTTCGCGAGTTTTTCACCGCTTTTCCAGAAAAACTTAATATTTTCGTTTATACGTTATTATAATATATTACGTTTGATGTAAGGCCGCGATATAGCGTAGATCGGCTCGGTCGCCAGAACGGTCGTCATTGTCGTTATTATAATATATTACGTTTGATGTAAGGCCGCGATATAGCGTAGATCGGCTCCGGTCGGCTCAATCGTCAATGCTCGGCTCAGCGATCGCGGTATTGAACGGTATGTCATTGTGATCGCTCAAATCGTTAGCGTTAGCACGTGATTAGCACGCTTTTAACTACGTCGATAGTTATCTGTGCTTGAGCTAATGATGTGTGTTACCATTGCTGTAACGTTGGACGTGAGTTTGACCGACTGTTTTGTTGTTGTTCCAGTGTTCGAGATGCTGGTGTGCGCGCGCACGTGCGCCCGGCGGCCCGAGCTGTCGCTCACGTTCGGCGAGTTCTGCATGTTCGCCGCACAGCTCAGGAGGCACACGCAAAAACGCACGTGAGTAAACAACTAATTATTGATATTATGGATAATTTATACAGGGTGTAACAAAACTCGATGCACAACCCGAAAACTGGTAAATCTACATCGTATTTGGAGACGATTGTGTAATATGACTTTTTAATCTGAGCTTAAAAAAAAAAAAATTTTCTTCTCATAAAAGTTTACTTAAGTATGGCAGATTAAGTAAAATTGGTCAAAATTTTTATTATAACGCGTTTTTAAATTTTGTTTTTTTTTATGGATAGTATTAATTTGACTAATACATACATGATATTTAATACAATTTAAAAAAAAAAATCGAAAAAAAGTCCAACTAAACACTCAATTTTCTCGAAAACCATGCGTCAAATAAAAAAAGTTTATTCTACAAAATCGACTCCAAATATTATGTAGATTCACTGGATTTCCGCTTGTACATCGAGTTTTGTTACACCCTGTATAGCGCCGTTTTCGTATGAATATACCTCAAGGGCGCTTCAAATATTGAATTTAACGGCTCGGGAAATTTAAAGTGAGTAGAAAATACAATTATCAAAATTAACCAAATTATTTAGAGAACAAATGGGTCTTAAGTTTCTTTGAAACACCACTTCACTCTTACAGTTGCGCACCTCGGTGGGGAGAGCATTCCAAGCCACGGCAACCCAAAACCCAACCCACGGGCCCGCAACCGCAAAAGCGCGCTCCCGAAATTTTGTGCGCTGATATCTGATCGGTATTAAAACCCTGCCTATAGCTGCTGTAGATGTAGCTGATCGAAGTGTGAGACGTCTTTTAGCTAGTTTATCTGGAATGCAAAGCTCTTTTAAATACTCTGGAGCGGTATCATGCATGGCTTTATACATTAGCCAACTGCTACTATCACTACTTTCCTTTATACGCACTCCCTTATGTCCCCTTTAAGTACTTTTTGTACTTGGTCGTGCCATGTCTTTCTCGCCCTTCCCGGCTTCTACATCCAGACACGCTTGCATTATAACTACTTTTAGCCGTTCTTTCGTCACTCATTCGCTCCACATGACGGAGCCATCATCGTATTGTCAATAATGCTCATCTCAGCCTTGCACTCTGCTCTAATTTCGACATTAGTAACACCTATCATGCAACGTAGCTCACCACACATTCGCCTGAGAGATTTGCATTTCAACAGCATTCAGTCTTTTTATTTTTATATCCCTACAGAGATGAGGTAGAATTTTTTTCAAATTCAGGAATACGGATATTCGAACGTTTACAGGGCTTATGACCTGTCATTGACCTAGCATTCAGTCTACTTTCGTCCTTCTTTTTCCAGCACCACGCTTCACCCCCATACATAAGGGTCAATAGTAATGATAATTTCATATTTGTATTTTTTTGAGAAATCATTTTATTAAATGATCAACATACACTGCACTTGGTGTACCGATGCAGTGCCCTATGCACCATTGGGTGCGGATAACGGAAAGTAGTAGTAATAGTAGTATTTCTTTGTAGTTTCAAGGGGATCCTTCTTTTTAGCTATTCACTGTTCCATCGTTTGTAATCAACTTTCTAAAATGATTTGCGTCGAAAATAGGACGCATTACATGATTTAACATGTAAATAGTTGCCTATCAAGCCTGCTTGACCAAAATCCAACGTTCGATTGCAAATCTGTTATTTACCTGACTCCTACTACAAAAATATTATGCTGTCACCTAAAAGGATTTTACATCTAAATTTATTGCTTGTTAAAAATTATATCGTGTTTCAAAACATGTCCTTATGTGTGTGGTTTTAAAACCAATATAAATAAAACCAATAAAATATTCATGAAACACTTTGAAACATCTGAGGCTAGAAAAACGCTCTGAGGCTAGAAAAACGCTTTGAGGCTAGAAAAACGCACTGAGGATAGAAAAACGCTCTGTTGCTCGATCACAGATCAGTACCGACTCGGTAATAAGCGACGTGATAACGATTTCTTACCCATGGATGTTTAACGTTTTCGCGATCACAATGGAACACGCGTTAAAAGTTATCGATCGGGATTATTAAACGAGCGCATACTAGTCGCGAGCCATTTCCCGAGATATATCTTATTCGCACAAATCTTCATTCAATCTTAATTATAATTTAGCCGGTTTTCGGCAAGCCAAATATTGAGAAAAGCAGTCGACATAATAAAAAATCAGACAAGCGCGATGATTTGACGTTTGACATAAGGCCGCGATATATAGCGTAGTTCGGCTCCGCTCGGCTCCGCTCGGCTCAGATCGTCAATGCTCGCGGTATTAAAACGTTATGTCATTGGGATCGCTCAAATCGTTAGCGTTAGCACGTAAATAGCACGCTTTTAACTACGTCGATAGTTATCTGTGCTTGAGCTACTGAGGCTAGTTAAATTGCGCTCTATAGCATGGGATCAAGTCGGTAGCGGCACACACAGAATGTAGCCGCAAAATGGAATTTTTATTTATTTTTTATAGCAAAAAAATACTGGCTCGCTAATTTTCTAGACCCCACATGTTTCACAGTTGCAGTTTACTTAATACGGGATAGAAAACTGTACAGTTTCTTGTGAACTGTCCCGAATAAAGCGAAAACTGTATGTAATATTCAATGATCAGCACGACGCGTCAAGTTAATGTTTTTTTTATGTAATCGTGTAAGTAGATATTGATATATTGAATGCTTTTAAAAACGTAAAAAAACAAATAACATATTTACATTATTATTTTAATTTTATTTTTATTTACGGAAAAACAACAGTATTAATTAGTACATTTTTCAAGATAATTGCATAAGTATGTATAAATCCAATTACAGCTTTTCACAAATATGAAACGAATGCTATGTAATACAACCTTTAGGAAATAAAAAATTTGAACTAAGAAAATTTAAACTTAGAAAAGAAAAACATAAGAAAAAAAGAGATGCAGTGCAGGGAAGGTAAGGGACAGCTAGTTTAGGGAAAAAGAGAAGGATGGGAAAGATACAATTAATATTTAACATAATTATTATTTTTGAATAAATAAATACATGTAATATTACTTTGCAACTTCAAACAGTTTCTTTTTATATGTTTTAAGTTTATTGTCAATAATATCAAGTGGGGGCAATATTTGTTATACACGAAACCACTACGATAAATAATTGAGTTTTGAATATAATTATTTCTAGGTAATGGGTTATAAAATAGGTTTGTTTGTCGTGTAAATCTGACAGGACAGTTGATGAAAATATTCTCCAGAAGATAAGGACTATTTATTTGATTATTTAGAATTTTGAACAGAAAAGATAGGTCGGAAATATTCCTAAATTCCCATATTAGATATATCAACAATTTGCTGTGCGCAAACATACGATAATAACTTACGATCGTGCTTAAAAAATATAAATACGTATTTAGTGTGTCTTTTGACAGACTTTTTAGACAGACAGTTTCTTGTTCAGAAATCTGTACAGTTTTCAGTCCCGTATTAAATGCGCACTAACCTTGGACCCTCCAACCCTTTCTAACAACGTGTCCGAGATTCGACAGTGGAAAGGAAAAAGTTAGTAAGCGACATAACACGTGCAAATGGAAATGTTACCAAGTGACGTGATATTACCACGTCGCTTGGTATCATTTTCCCTTGCACACATTATGTCGCTTAGTAACTTTTTCCTTTCAACCGTCGATTATTATCATCGACATAAACATTAATAATTAACTAACTAACTAATTCATTCATTAACAGATTGAAAACCTTAGTGACCAAGGACTGCAGCTCCTCTTCGCTATCAGCAAGAAGCACTGCGTCATCAGCGTACAAAAGGCAACTGACAGTTAGATCCACTCATTTTCGCTCCCACATCCATACTTTTCAATTCTTTCATGCCTTTATCTATGTATAAGTTGAACAACCATGGTGGCATCACACATCCCTGTTTGACTCCTTTGGGGATGTCAAACCACGATTTATCCTGACACTCGCTGCATTATCCTTATACAAGGGTGCAATAGCGCGGATCAGGTTGTTAATAATTAATAATGTAAAATTTTGTTTTAGGTTATCTTCAAAGGATGTCACCGCCTACTGTAGTCAAATTTCTTCAACCACAGAAACTAAGGCACCGGAGATCAGAGCCAATCAGACAGTTTGTCGCGCTAAAATTTCCACTGAAAACGGTGAGTGTTGTAATGTTTTGTATTTTATTTCGACAATATTTGTACCACAATTTAATCATAAATAATCGGTAGGTATCTATGCACGTATTTATATAGACAGGTAGGTACTGTCTTCGCTGTTGGTCTTGAATTGACTGGCTGCCCGTGACAGCCGTTGGCGTTTATATAGAAAGGGGAAAACTCATTGATTTATTAATACATTTAGATTTGACCTGAACCCAAAAAATGAATGACACTTCAACTCTGCCAAAACCTCCAACTCCGTCAGACGCGTATTCAGTAAAAAAAAATTACCGCCGGCCGAGTCGGACGTTCAGAAATCATTCCGAAATGCCTTCCTGTGTAGTGAAACCGTGTAAAAACCGTACGGATAAAATTAACAAAAAAGGTGGTGTAAATTTCCACATGTAAGTGTTTATTTATATTTGTTTACATAGCCTAAAATAATTATTATAAATCAATAGTGTGTTAAAAACCATTTAATTTAATTCGAGGAAGAGCGAAATCTGGGCGTAGGTATTTAGATTGGGGGAACACGATAACACCTTTAGCGGGCACAGTGACGGAACAACAGGTTTTTGCCGTGATAACGTCTAATAAATCGATGAACGCCGGCTGCACACGCGAAAAAGCATGACTCATTGTCACGTTCCGCCTGAGCCGAGCGTGCAAGCGAGAGCGCGGAACATGCGATAGAGAGGCACGATCGGCCTAAGCGTTCGGTTTGTGACGCATCTACTTATCTCTCTTCCACTCCATCGGCCGATGCGTCCGAGTAGAAGGGAGAATAACATGGACTTGCTCGTACCGATGGCAGCTGTCTGAAATCGCCGCATAGAATCACGAGGATGCCTCCGAAAGGTTTGTCGTAAATGTCGTTACTCATATTTACACTCATAAAACAAATATTTGAATTAAAGAGTGCAAAAAAATGATAATTTATGGAAAAAATTGTAATTTTCAATTAACTCCTGCTTTGTATTATACAAAATAATGATAATTCAGTCAATTCAATTCATAAAAGTATGCTATTTTTTAGAATGAAATATTTTGTTAATTTTATTGATTTGATATTGAGAAAATATATCATGGGTTGTTAGGCTGACGCTGCGCCGACGTAATGCAATTGAGTAGACCAATGAAATTTCGAATTATTAAACCATAAAACTTTTCCATAACGTCAACACTGATCCCGAATTAGATTGAATTTGGTACCCGGTAATATCCATTACCTATGACGTCAAAATGCCTGCTGAAACTCTAAACAATTAGGTACGTGTAACCACTCAAATATATTTCTGTTATGCGAAACCTTGTTAAACATGTTTACGTCAATATTAGCCGTGAATAAATGACGAATATAACGATTGGTATCTATTAACTACTCGTACTAATCTGTTGTTTCGGCCGGCAGCCCTGCGATTCCGGTCGTAAACCCAAACGTCACTAGACGCCCATTTCTCGCCGAACTGTAAAATCGTTTATCTCTAACCTTACTTATTCGACGAATTTGCTTCTCCAAAAATGTTGATCTTTTACGTCTTGTGGAATGCATAGACCTTGAGAGATTCTACCAAGATTCTACTCTACTTTGAAGCCAAAAATCCGATTCCGATTTTCGACAGTGACAGTTAAGGGAATCGGTAAATTGTCTTAAACCTTAGTAGAATCGCAGCCCTGGGCCATGAAGGTACTACTACGTATGCCCCCCCGAGAGCCTTAACCATGCTTGCCTATTTTTCAAGGCATCAGGTTCTCGGTGCCCTGGACGTCCATTGTTGACAATCCTTCGGCAGTTTGCTTCAAAGCAGCGGGACGTGGACCTGACTTGGGAGGATGCACGGGAACTGGCGGCCGATCGCTAGGCTTATAGGCAGTTTGTGGAATCCATATCCTCCACATATGGAGCGGATATGGAATGATGATGATTATTATTATTTATTAGGTACTTGTTGAACGTTCGTACCACTAAAAAAAGCGGCATGGCAACTTTTCAAGAAAAGTTACATTAAAAATGAATTTATGTAACCGGTTGTTTGAATAAAACGATAATTTACTAGAAGGTTCTATTATTTATTAGAATTTAACACTTGAATTAATCACACAATATCATTACACTGATATTCCTTAATAATTATTAGGCGCTACGCTACCTTATTCGCAATAAAACCGTGATTCAGTTTAGGTTATTGTATATTTCTTACCGTTCTAGATTCTTCTGTCTTCCTAAATATATTTTAGTTTGTCAGACTTCGGATTCTTAAACTGGTATTACCTATACACGATACCTATATGATATTCCTTAATGTAGGTACATTGATTGCCCTTTTGGAAATAAAACCGTGATTCAGTTGGGATTATTGTGTAAATTTTCATACCGTTCTAGATTCTTCTCTCTACCCAAGTATGTAGGTAGTACTTTAAGTTTCTATCTCAAATTTCGGGTTCTTAAACTGGTATTATGCATGATATTCCTTAATTATAATGATTAGGTACGTCGGTTGCCCTTTCAGCAATAAAACCGTGATTCAGTTTCGGTCATTGTATTCATTTTCATGCTGTTCTAGATTCTTCTCTCTTCCCAAATATATTTGAGTTACTACTCCATGTTTCATGTTTCTAAACTGCTGGTATGACTCACAAAACATCCAAATTAACCATCATTAGTATTCCTAGATATTTGTGACAAGTAAATTTGTCTAGGTATGACTTGACATTACTATTAACGTGATAGTGATTTTTCCAAAAACTTTTGACATACATTTAAAGGATTTTACGTTAGAAGCACAAGTACCTACCGTTCTTTAAAATTACTCTTTCTCCAGACCGTTTCCGAAACAACTTTTTATTTCGTATCTAAGAGATGAATTATTGAACATTGCAAGGGATGAATTTACATAAATATCTACCTATATTTAATCTACCTAATTTAAAAATTACTAGTATGAGAAAATATCTACAATTATGGGACCACTGACGAAGAACGAAAGAGGATGTTCTCTTGTTCGTCAGGGTTTATATATTTAACATGACGTCATTAAATTTTGAATTTATAATTGTCTTTTTTTTAATTTCCTTTTGAAGGTAGGTACTTCTCCACATTCCTTACGTGGTCGATAAGAACATGAAACCGAATATTTTATATTTATATTTTATGTTATATATATTTTTATCGTTGATTTTCAACGGAATCAAAACAAAACGTAAAATTAATTAAATTAAATGTAAAATTAATATTTCATGAGGAAAATTCTGTGTTATTTGAAAAATTTTATCCACCGTGTGGGGCAACACTGTAGAACCTCATTCGTAATCGCTACCATGTTTGAATGTCCAATATCTTTTACATAAAACATATATTTTTAAGCTGCGTGTGCAATCAATTTAGTGCCATATGCACCGCTGGAAAAAGGAATTATGTTAATAACAATAAGTTGTGAAAACAATAGAATTTTTGCAGTTGTTATTTGTTTTTGTTTACCTTATGGTGTGGTTGTTAGCGCGCTGGGCTTCCTTACGTAAAATCACGGGTTCGATTTAAACGTGTAACCATTAAAAATAATAATTAAATGTTTTAATTTACTATGATGTACAATTGTAAAAATCTGACTAACCATCACTATATTTCACAGAAGGGATAGGCAGAGAGGATAGAAAACCACACCACTCTTTTCTGGCACAAATCAGTGCTTTTTTTTCTCTGGAAACCCAGTTTTTACGAAAAGAGAACCATTTCTGAGAATATTATTAATATTTAATTTATTGAAACTGTCGTCAAGATATTTAAGCCTAAAAACTATCCCGAGGAATTCGAAATGACCACATTTTCCCGGTACCAATTTTCGCAGTTAGGAAATTCTGATTCCCGCGAACGACAAAGATCTGCGGTGTTATTGGCAGCAGTCGCTCATACACGACAGCATACATATATTATGTACAACATAATACATTGTTATATAGTGAAAATGCATCTGTATTTCATAACAACATGAAGTTGTCCATCATTCAGCAATTCCCTGCATAATACCAACACAATAGAAACTCAACTTGACTCTTGCAAGTCAAGATGCCAACCCAAAAATAATTAGGAATAATAAACCGCGATTTTGACCCCACTTCCGGTCCAGGACACTTCCGGCTAGGACCCAGCAGAGACGCGTGCCTAATTGGCCGTCTCGATAAAAAGTCACGTTTAAAATCACCCGAAACTAACGATCCCGCTTGTAAGGCCCGTAAAACAAAGCCTGATAGACTCGTGTGTGAGTGTGCCTAAAAATTGCCTTTCCCCGCGCGAAAAACCGAATATTAGTCAATCCACGCGCCGCGCCGCTACAAAGGCGCCGGGATGTAATCCCTTCGCCCTGGTGACATCCTGGCTCCAGAAGCATCGGCCCGCCGGCCGCCAGCACGTTTCGATCTCAACCACCCGCAGCGCCGAGTATTTTCTTTGGCAGCGGGCCCCCCAACCACCAGCTACCAGTCGTAGTTCGTCTACCGCCAAACCATCGTATCAAGTAAGGCTTTACCGGGCGTTCAGCCCCCATCTCCTCCTACCCCGTTGTCTCAACCACCCCGCGGAGCGCGTGGCGCTCCGAGCTGCTTCATCACCAGCGCACCCCAGGATGCGCTGGCCCCGCCGTCCCCTTTCACCCTGTCTCTTCAACCCCCGCGGAGCGCGTGGCGCTCCGAGCTGCGTCGTCTCCAGCGCTTCCAGGAGGCGAGGCCCCGCCGCCAGGCCCCGTCGTCCCCTACGCTCCAGCGCCGGCCCCGGCTCCATCAACGCATAGCCTAGTTAGAGTGGTAACCCTTCCCTTCTCCCGTCCCGTAGTGATGTAGAGGTGGGAACGTTTGATATTAACCGAGCGTTAATGAAATAAATAGCCGAGAGGCCTTGTAAATCAAAAACCAGCGTTCTCATTGCAGACGGCAGGCGAGACCCCTTCTTGTAATACTTTATAGGTTATCATCCGTGAGAGCGTAGCACTTGGATTTCACCCGAACCAGCGAATTTCCCTGAGGAGAGATCTTTGTTCTGCCGACCAAAGTTAGCCGAGGCAATTAACATAACCCTAAAATCTCCCCTGTGGCAGCCCTCAAAGGATTGCCAACACTTGGGAGCATCTTGGCGTAACACTGTCACCCTGAAAACGTTGGGGCCAAATCCTAATGCCACGCTCTCCACAATATGTTCAGTCTCCCGCCATTTTGTTTCTGTCTTAACATGTTTTATTTCAGTACAAAAATCAGTTTTCATACAAGTGTGAACAAGTGTTTTGTCAAATGTCTGTCCTTGAAGTAGTTTTCCGTTCAGAATCACGCGAATTTAAAAAAGAATCGTGAGTGTGTGTTCAAAAAACCAATTCCGCGGCCGTTTTGTGAGAAAATCCAAAATTCCTATATTTCTGTCAAACGTCGAGAACAAAATCGATATCCGCCATTTCTTTACCGCGGAAAAAAATCCGTCAAATTCGGCACGTTGCCATAGAAATGTCAAAAGATCAATTATTCTCGACCTGTACATATAGCACTAAAAACCAGAGACAGGCACTTGTAGTTTTTTTTTGCAGGTTGTCAAATATCCAACAGCTGTGTTTTTCCCGCGGATATTTTTCTGTGACAAAAACGTGAACGTCGAACGTCAAATGTCAAAATTGTCAAAACAACTGTCAACAAACAACTTACGTTCATATTCCAATCAAAGTTTGTGGATTATTTCTTTCGTCACGAAACCTTTTGGGAAATATTCTTTAAATAATTTTGTTTTGTTAACCTTTTAACTGCGAAAGCACGAGAGAAATTTCGAATATCGAAGAAATTCAAAAAACTAGATAAATATTACATTACGTACGGAACACGGAAATTCCTTTTTCTGATTATCAAATCCGAGTGTTTAAAAAGTGGAAAAAAGTGATCCTGTTTCTCGTCAGTGAAAATTCTTTTGACCTAAAGTCAGTCCACGCCGATTTTTTTTTCTGAATTAACAAAAAATAGTTGAACAATTGGATCGGATAAAATTAAAAAAAAAATATATATAGATAAATAATACATACGGCTCCGGAACACGGAGATTCCTTTTCTGATTATCAAATCTGAGTGTTTAAAAAAAAAAATACATCTCGTCAGTGCTTTCACCTAAAGTCAGTCCACGCCGAAATTAACGAAATAAGTAGTTTTGGATCTGATAATATTTTCGTTTCTTTCACTTTACTCTCTGGGATCTTGACAGTTTAAAAAGTGAAAAAAGTGCAGGAAGAGCGCGAACTGGCTACCGTTTGTCAACGATCTCGTCAGCGTGAAATTTACTTTCACTGTGGATTGCTAAAGTCAGTTTCTATAGACACGGAGCCGACTTTTTTTTTCTGTTTGAATATGTATATTTTATGTTAGGATTAGTTGACGATACGAGTAGGAGAAACTTCCAAACGTCAGTTTGAAAGAGTATGTTCGCATACACAAAAAACCATTGTTCTCTTCGGAGACAATCTCATAATACCTCGATATGAAAATATTCGAAGACTAAGTCAAGACCCAGCCTCCTGCTGATTATCTGAGGACTTGCCCCGTACTTCTTACCCCTACGATATCCTGCGTGCTTAATTTTTTTATTTTATGTTGGGTTGGAACCCCCGCTAATGCAAAATACCAATAAGGGATGTATTAACGAAGGTGATTTTCTTAGAGTATTTTTGTACAAGGACTCCTTGTCAAAACTTGTGTAACACTGTTCTGCGCTTGTGAAAAGCTTGTTTTTGAATCTGTTGAGGTACAGATAACTATTTTTAAGTATTAAAACTCATACCTTTAGAGTACCGGTACCTACTGTACTGTTTTTAAAGTTCTTTAAGGGATGAGAAACCATTATTTAAGGTATAAATAAAAACCATGTTTTAAGTATAAAAGTTGCACTGCTCCAATAGCATGTATTCTGAAAAAAATTTGTAAAACTTTGTGAAATGTACCTATTTTACAATTGTGTGGTATAAGTAAAATGTGTGTATATAAATTGTTATGCTTGTAAAATGTAACTTGACATTCATTCTTTTTTCTCATTCAGCTCGGGGAGAAGTAATTATATTGAATCTTGACCCATCTCGCATAACACACAAAGTTAGTTAGCTCCATTTCAGAAAGTGTCCCGTCACACCTGGCCAGTTGGACGTGGCATATTTCACATCATTTTTTCTCACGGAAACACCTTTCTGGGAATCGCCAACCTAGTAAGGGGCTCCAAACCAATTAAGTTTTTATCATGTATGTAGACTCTTAAACCTGCTGCACATACACTTCTTTTATTAAAATAAATAAGTTTCAATAGCCAAATAAACTACTAAATATGACACTGGTATCTGTACTGTAGTATCCTAGAATATTTGTGTAAACTGTGCTATGTATGAAAGTCAAACCTCCCTAGCGTTTTCAACATTGTATAAAATCATTTTTTCATCTCACAAGTAGCCTCTGAACTGTAAAATTTTATTGTATTATAAGTCAAAGAAATACCTATAAACAAGAGTTGAAGACTCTGATAATTTGTGTTTTGTTTTGAAAATGGTTGGAAATGTGATCAAAAGTTAGTCGAGGCACAGAGAGATAAGGCACGTTTGTGCAAAGGTTAAAAGCAACACGGTTGCAAGTTTTTTTAGAAAAGAAATGAGTATATAGGATCATAGCCAACTATTTATTGTATTGTTCATCTGAAGTTTCTTATGTCATCAAATTGTATATTTTTTCTGAATGTTTCTCTATTACCTGTCAGGGTTAAGTTCGATCCAAAATAGTAATACCTTTGTATCACTATACGCCATCAGCTAGGGCCGGTCGACACCTGTCAGGGAATCTTGAAATTATGTATCTTGTGTATTCTGCGGGAAATTTTCTCCAGCGATAAATAATAAATAAACACTCTTGTGTCTATTTGGGCAGAATATATCTATTCAAGGCAAAAGTCGTCTGGGGATGATCCTCGCAGAAATACTTTCTCTATTTTCTCTCTAAATTCCAAACATTCTCTTTTAGTGTATAACATCCTTTGGGTTCCAAGTACGCTCCCTAAAAAACCTTGGTGGCGCCTAACATGAGACGGTTGTTTTTCATGGCTCTGAGCAGCGTGGAGAGAGTTGAACTCTAGCACGGAGAGATTTGTTAAATTAAATTGTAATATGTATCTGTTGGGTAGTGAAATGTGCACTAACACAGAAGATTTTGTTGTATTGAAACATGAGATTATCGTTGCGGTGTGTTTTTGCCGGCAAGATAGTAATTGTTATATTAAGTTGTAATTTGGATCTGTGGGTTAGTGGAATGTTTGCTAACACAGAAGTTTTTGTTTGTATTGAAGCATGAGACTAGCGTTGCAGTGTGTTTTTGCTGGCAAGTTAGTGATTGTTCAATCAAACTGTAAATATTTGGGTCTATGGGCGTTTCAGTGGAATTTGCTGTATACACCTAGACATGTGTCTTGTATTGATTTGAAATAAATTGTCATATTATATAAATTGTTCTGCATTTAAGAATCATCAAGTTGTATAAATCAGAAAATTTCTATCTCATTTAGAGTGAATTTTGGTTAACTAGTACCACTGATCTACATCTTATGTTATTCAATGTCTGATTATTCTATAAAAAAAAAAATTTGTCATATTGTATAAATTGTTCTGCATTTAAGAATCATCAAGTTGTATGAATCAGAAAATTTCTATCTCATTCAGAGTGAATTTTGGTTAACTAGTACCACTGATCTACATCTTATGTTATTCAATGTCAGATTGTTCTGTAAATACTAAAGAAAGGTAATGTTGTAAGAGAGTACAGATTGAGGTCTGATGGGAAAATTTCTACTCTATAAGCGAGTGAATTTCAGCCAACTTGGGCTGCATCAACCACCAACTGTATAAAAAACTTACAATATGCAACTAGTAGGTTGTAATTTTTCTTTCAATTGTCACCACCTCTGCATCCAAACTATTATGTATCCAAATTCCCTCATGCTGACCACCACAAACGTTAGATAAGTGTGGGCCTCACCCTAAAATTTTTTTACAAAAGCCAAAAGTGTTTTGCAAGTGCGGTTGAAGACCGAAAAAATTGGCTCCATCATAAGTGAAAAAGTGTATTTTTCTTTTCAGCAATATCTATCTGTTCTTTACTGAAACCCATGTAATTGTCTCATGCCATACACCTGTTATGTACTGATTGAAAAATTGTCCACATGTTCCTTCCAACACCTAAATACCTACCACCCCCACACTGTTTAGATAGAGGATTTTAGTTCCAGAACCTTCACTACCGCGTCGGTTTAAAAAAAATTAGTTAAATTTTTTTTTCTTTACCCTGCATCCGGGAATGTGTTATATAGTGAAAATGCATCTGTATTTCATAACAACATGAAGTTGTCCATCATTCAGCAACTCCCTGCATAATACCAACACAATAGAAACTCAACTTGACTCTTGCAAGTCAAGATGCCAACCCAAAAATAATTAGGAATAATAAACCGCGATTTTGACCCGCACTTCCGGTCGAGGACTTCCGCCCAGCGCAGCCCGCCGGAGACGCGTGCCTAATGGCCGTCTCGACAGAAAGTCACGTTTAAAATCACCCGAAACTAACGATCCCCTTGTAAGGCCTGTAAAACAAAGCCTGATAGACTCGTGTGTGAGTGTGCCTAAAAATTGCCTTTCTCGCGCGAAAAACCGAATATTAGTCAAGCCACGCGGCCGCGCTGCTACAAAGGCGCCCGGGATGTAATCCCTTCGCCCTGGTGACATCCTGGCTCCAGAAGCATCGGCCCGCCGGCCGCCAGCACGTTTCGATCTCAACCACCCGCAGCGCCGAGTATTTTCTTTGGCAGCGGCCCCCAACCACCAACCACCAGCAACCAGCTACGGTCGTAGTTCATCTACCGCCAAACCATCGTATCAAGTAAGGCTTTACCGGGCGTTCAGCCCCCATCTCCTCCTACCCCGTTGCTTCAACCACCCCGCGGAGCGCGTGGCGCTCCGAGCTGCTTCATCACCAGCGCACCCCAGGATGCGCTGGCCCCGCCGTCCCCTTTCACCCTGTCTCTTCAACCCCCGCGGAGCGCGTGGCGCTCCGAGCTGCGTCGTCTCCAGCGCTTCCAGGAGGCGAGGCCCCGCCGCCAGGCCCCGTCGTCCCCTACGCTCCAGCGCCGGCCCCGGCTCCATCAACGGATAGCCTAGTTAGAGTGGTAACCCTTCCCTTCTCCCGTCCCGTAGTGATGTAGAGGTGGGAACGTTTGATATTAACCGAGCGTTAATGAAATAAATAGCCGAGAGGCCTTGTAAATCAAAAACCAGCGTTCTCATTGCAGACGGCAGGCGAGACCCCTTCTTGTAATACTTTATAGGTTATCATCCGTGAGAGCGTAGCACTTGGATTTCACCCGAACCAGCGAATTTCCCTGAGGAGAGATCTTTGTTCTGCCGACCGAATTAGCCGAGGCAATTAACATAACCCTAGAATCTCCCCTGTGCCAGCCCTCAGAGGATTGCCAACACTTGGGAGTTACTGAGCGTAACAACGGGTATGACGTCATTGACCAATAACGGGCGGTAAAAATTATTCGTATTTTCTTGTTTTTAAAACGTACATTTATAAATGAAAACAACATTTTTGATCATTGTGTTTTATATCGTTGGAATTGTAAAAATATACTTTAAATATTTATAACGTTTTTAAGAATATTCGTGTTATCCGAAAGAACCCTATTGTAACTTATTTTTTCATGCAAATCTTCTCTACTGGGTGGTGTATTGCACACCTGCAATATATTTGATTGATTATTGTAATAAATGAGATATTTGAACTAAAACTACATTCCAATCGGCTTTTCTGTAGGGGTGATGAATCCACTGCAAGGGTGAAAATTTCCAAAGGAGCAAAAACTGAAAATGCATTCTAAAAGAGATTTAATGATGATAAAATTCAATATAACAAATTGTCCTACATATGATTAGGGTTCATTTCAGGGAGGTAATTTTTGTATAATTACCTACATCATAACAGATCAATTGCTATTATTATTATTTATATTACACAGAAACCACAATCAAATTGTTTATCAACGTAAATGGAATATTAAGCAAAAATTAAATTACTATTTAGTATCAATATCAGAATGCATGAATTTGATAACCTGTAACCAAAAAATTATCTTTTTCAAAATACATTTTTATTTTCAGGTAATTAAACATACATTACTTTATCTCATTACAAACATGTGTTTCTTACAGTTGCATTATTGATTATTGTTTTAGGAATACAGATAATAACTAATAGATTACATTGTAGATAGCTCATTGTTATCAATACTTTATATTACTCCATTTTAAAAAACTTTGTTTTGTAGTGAATCGAAACAATAAATGAATATGAACATTGCCATTAGTGACAGTTTTAAATGTTTCATTTTTTAGGAAAAATAAAAAAAATAACCGAGCGTAGAAATCCTTGACTTCTGAAATGTGTTTTAACATATTTATACATTTACATATTTGTCACTAATCTATTTAACATTTTGAAAATTCTTACATACAGAAGAATGCAATAAAGAATACAAGCTATGTATGTAAAAGGGTATTTTGAGTATGTCCAAATATTGCACACAAATCTAGAATTTTTCCCATGAAGAGAGCACATAAATTTTTTTATATCTCCACACAAACTAAGCGTTTTTCTAACGACGACAGGTCGTAAGCCCTGCAAACGCTTGAATATCCATATCCCGGAGTTTGGAAAAAAGGTTCTTCATCACTGTAGAGAATTTTTTTTAAAAAGTAAAAAGAGAATACATACCGTTCAGTAAGAGCACCCTTAACGTGTGCGGGTAATTTTGAGGCACGGGTATTTGGGTACATAAAAGGTGAGTCAGTCTCCACTAAAAGCTTGTCTAATGGTAATTTACCATCAGCCAAAAGTGTTCTAACTCCATTGTCGGATTTATCTTTGCATAAGTACCCTAAAAAAAAAATACATCAGATTAATTTACCATACTGTAACAATGCACATTTGAAATGAAAAATAATAGTTTGACAAAAGTGCTGTTTTATTCCCTATCTCTTGCTTGCATCTAATGGTTTGAAATTCGCTACATTTCGCACCATGAATTCTTACTGCACTAACTCAAAAAGGTCAACTATTGGGAAATTGCAAAATTGTGATTTTATTTTGGTATCGGGACCAATTACAATGCTCACCACCTATACGACAAATGCACGCACTGGCTAACAAGTATGCTAACAATATTGATATTTTCAACACAAATCTAGTGCATTTTAGGTAACAGTGTCTGGATGCCATCTCTTGGCGGTAATGAATAGCTACCTACTGTGTAATCATTTAAAAAATGTCTATGTAAAAGCCCTATGGGCGTAAAAACAATAAAATATAAAAAAATAAAATAAATAAAATATTTTATCCTTAATAAGATACGGAAATTGTCAACTTTGAAATATTTGTTGTACTTGATCATGCCATGTTTTCTCGGCCTTGCCTGACTATTATTATGTATTATGTTTTTATACATTTATAAATTTTCTTCTTACCTGTTAGCCCCAAAGAATATCCTTCATCGATGTATCGGACACCCTGGTCGACAGAACCGCAAAACGAATGTATGAATACAGGGGGTAGACGGCTACGGTAAGATGACAAAATGTTCAGTAAATCATCCTGTGCTTCTTTTTCGTGGATGTACAATGGTTTCCCAAGCTCGCACGCTAATTCAATCTGAAACAGAAGTTAATACAGCTGTTTTGAATAATATACAAGGAGTACCATAGCCAAACAGACATTGTACTTTCACTACATAATGATACAAATGTTCTACCATACACACTGATGCTGATTGCTCTGATTTCCGGTGTCAACTCAGTGCAAAAAAAATAGAGGTTGCGTAATAATTACCTGTTTGATAAATATATCCCTCTGGACAGCAGGTTCTGAGAAGTCCTTTCCATAGTCTAAACCGCATTCCCCAATGGCAACACATTCCGGGGAAGCGGCTATACTCTTTAGTGACTCCCAGAGGTCTTCCTCCACCATAGATTTAGCATCGTGAGGGTGGACACCTTCAAAAACAAAGTATTCTATAATAAATTTCATATCCTAAATAGTTGGTGCTGGGGGAGGAGCAGCCAAGAGAATTTTTATATTCTGAAAATTCAATGGTTCATCATCACATCATCAGTGATTATATTTATATTTTTTAATTGGGAATAAATTCATGTCAACAGCTTTATTCCAATTCTAATATAGGTATCAGCATGAACTTTAAATTACGATTATTTGTGATCATTTAGCAAATTAATACTTACTACCTAATTAAAACTTTTCCACCATGTTGTCTATAATAGGAGTTGTCGGAATTTGATGACTCAGATCTAATATTTGACACAGATATCATGGAGACTGTTTTCAACATATTGTTTAAACAAAATCTACTGTACCTGCTGTGCAATATATCATTCCAGGATATATTCTTGTTAGACGCAGAGCTTCTTTACTGTTCCTAACTGAAGTAGCAGCTACTAAAATCTTTTGGACACCTAAAAACAAAAATGCACAGTTGAGCAATATTGCTATAGACAAAAATTCTCAAACAAAAGTGGCGAATCGTTTTACTTGTAATGCAATAATCAACACAATTAGATGGAGAAGTTATTGAGAAAGCAATATTTTGTATACAAACACAAAAAAGTTACATGATTTGACATATAATATAACACAATGGTAACATATGAAGTTTCCCAAATGGTTGATGCAATGATTTACCTGAATCTTTAGCCCTTTGAATAACCGAATCTAAATCTCTGCTGTACTTTTTGTTAGTCAAATTTGCTCCAACATCCACAACAATTAAGTTATCGTAACATTGCTTCATGACATCAGAACTTTGCGTGGGTTGGGAATCCATTGTAAATAATATTATGCGCCTGTAACGATTGAACAATTTACGAACTGGAACAATGAGTGCTGAATACTGACAAATTAATTTAGGTCGGAGAATTTAGCCGTCACCCCCTTATAATAAACTAATGTAAATAATATTAATTTACATTACAGTTTAACAAAAATAATATCATACGTCGATTCGCGGTTCGAAAATACCTCATCGCAAATGTTGCCAGTCAAATATATTTGACAATTGACATTGACAAGTCGCTTTTTCGCGATAAAAAAAAGTATCTACCTACTAAAAACAAGATTGGGGGTCGTTCGAAATAAGAAAATTATGTTCATGGACGATCATAACCGCAATAAAAGTGACAATTAACTATGTTTTCCGTCAAAACTTTGTCAGTTAGTCCATTCATTTTACATTTACACTGGTGATCGCGATTATCTTTTCAGGATAGTTGAACCTGTTCAAAAACCAGAGGCAAAAACACAAAGATGCAAAATGTCAAAAGTGTGTCAAAATCTGAAACTTCAAAACAATATTTAAGTCGGCAATTGAATGCTTCTCGGAAATAATAAAACCTAAAGTGTAATATTTATCTGAATTCTAAATCAACATACTATAATGGGTGATCAAAATAAATCAAAGTCTAATGTTGCTGGAACTTTGCCTTCGAATTTGCAGTGCAAAGATCTTCATGATTATTTAAAAACACGGACACCTCAAATGTTGGATTCCCTTTACAGCTACCCTACAATATGCTTAGCCGTTTATCGGTAAGTAATTTTCCTGATGCTTGATGTTAATACCTCATTGGCTCAACTGTTTTCATATTACAATGTATCGAATGATTTCTTTAACCTCAAAATTTAAATACTTCATTTGTTTTTCAAATAATCGGTGTAATTGCTATCTTAAAACGAAGTAATTAGTCTTAAATATCGGAATTGAGTCTCTTTGTAACTTAATTATTTGGAATTCTTAAGTTTTTAAATTACCTTTATTATACAAACATCATTGTCATCAGATGATTCTTGTTGTTAAACCTGTTTCGCTGTTTCACTGATTTCATCGTCTCTTCGGGGCTACCAATTTTACATAAAACAACTATGATTTATCTGCACACCTAGTTTGTCTGTGCGGAAATCGCAATGCATGTTGAAAAAAATATATCTACAATAATCTAAACTGCAACTTTCAAATGGTTTTATCGCTGCGTGTGAAGCTAATTAAGAAAGATGAAGTTGTTTTATCATGTCTATTCTTCAAAAATGTTTACATCCTAATCGTTTGATTTTTTTTATTTCCAGAGATCTTTTGGAATTAGCTCGACACTATGTCATACGTCTACTGTTTGTTGAGCAGCCTGTACCGCAAGCAGTTGTAGCATCATGGGCCACTCAAGCCTATTCCAAGTAGGCATAGACTATTTACATTTACAGCAGGACATCGATTATCCAGACTAATAATAAGGGTTAATCAGATTATTGAATATCCAACTAACTAACTAACTAACTAACCATCACGCCATTTCCCCGAAGGGGTAGGCAGAGAGGATAGAACGCCACACCACTCTGTCCTGGCATACTTCTCTTGCTTCCTCCACATTCATACATCTTCTCATGCACGCACGTCGATTATTCCGACTTCTTACATGCCCACTTTCAAGCACTTGTTTTACTTGATCATGCCATGTCTTTCTCGGCCTTCCTCGACTTCTACATCCAGGCACAGTCGCATCATATATTTTTTTAGATGTTCTTTCATCATCCATTCGCTCTACATGACCGAACCAACGTAAAAGACCTTTCTTAATTTTGTCGATAATGCTTATCTCAGCCTTGCATTCTGCTCTAATTTCAACATTAGTGCACCTATCATACATAGTTTTACCACACATTCGCCTGAGAGATCGCATTTCAACTGCATTCAATTTACTTTCATCCTTATTTTTCCAACTCCATGCTTCGCTTCCATACATAAGGGTTGGTACCAGAACTCCATTGTGCACTGCCAATTTAGCCTCTTTTGATAAGCACTTATTAGATACTACCGACTTTAAGGCACCATTAATTCTGTTACCGGCACTAACCCTCCTTTCAATGTCCTTGTCCATATTTCCATCCCTAGTGAACATGCTTCCCAGATATACAAATTCTTCCACTTGTTTCAAGCTATCGCCATTTACTACGATCTTACACTTAGTCATATTCACATTTCTTTCAAAAACCATCACATTCGACTTTTCCACATTCATTAATAGATCACTCTCCTTGCACACATCGTAAACCTTTGTAACCAAGGACTGCAATTCTTCTTCGCTCTCAGCAAGAAGCACTGCGTCATCGGCGTACAAAAGGCAACTAACAATCATACCACTCATTCTCGCGCCCACGCCCATATTTTCAACTCTTTCATACATTTATCCATGTATATGTTTAAACAACCATGGTGACATCACACATCCCTGTTTGACTCCTTTAGGGATGTCAAACCACGACGTGAATGACCCATTTACCCTTACACACGCTACACTGTCTTTGTACAAGGAAGCAATAGCGCGGACAAGGTTATCGTTCACTCCATACTCAGATAAGGCCATCCATAGCTTATTCCTATCAACACGATCAAATGCTTTTTGCAAGTCAACAAAAGCGCAGAAGATATCATCCAACAGAACACAAAGAGAGATTATGAGTATCTAGACATTTACAGGGCTTATGATGCTGTCATTAGCTGGGTTAAGTGGTAAAATCCAATGTTTGTCTACAAGGATTGAACACACTCAAAATGTTGTTACAAATCACTCTTTTCCAATTCACTTTTAGCCACGGGAGGCAGATATGTGATTTGAAAAATGCATCTTGATATGACTAATATATGGCATGGATAACTTGGTGATTTGGATAATTTTGGCTTCACTGTATCTATTAACTGTTAGCTAACAGTTTGTTGATATTAAATTGATGTTAATTATATATTGTACAGAGAACACAATGAAGTATGCGAATCACTAAATGAGCTGTCGGTGTGGCAGGAAGCTGCAATACCAGGAGGCTTGCCTGGTTGGATACTTTCAACTTCATTTAAAAAGAATCTCAAAGTCGCTCTTTTGGGAGGGTAAGTATCATTATAATCTTACCAACGTAACAAATACCATGTGGTATTTGGGCAAAGCGTTTTCTTTAATAAGTAGTTTATTAAAAGTCTAATTTTGATAATACAAAATATTTGTGTTTGGAAATCGACATTCATATAAATATTTCATACTTACTGAACTTAATTTAAAAAAACATAATTTTTAAATCTAATTTGCTTTACTCATTTTTTATGACTTATATGATATAGCGGGCGTCCATGGAGCATGTCAAATACTTTGGAAAAAGATCCTCATGGGCGGGATGAAGCCTTCTTGGACGGATACGCTCTAGAGAGGTGGGAGTGTGTTCTTCATTACATGGTTGGCAGCCAGCAGACTGAAGGCATCAGTGTTGACGCTGTGAGGATATTACTGCATGCTGGACTCATGGCGAGGGTGAGTGTTACATTTCTAAAATCTAAAATTTTTGATGCAAGCTACCAAAGGATTGGTATACGTTTGGCGTGTAACATCTTGAAAATTAATTCTTATTGGTGGCATGAATAGATAGGTCACCCGAACACCATTGATGATTGTTGAAATTATAATATCAACAGATATTCATTTACCAATTGAAATGAAGTATTACAACTGTCACTACTTCCTTTATCCGCACCCGCACCCAGATACATTGGTACACCAAGTGCAGTCAATCCTAATAGTTTGTTACAAGAGGGCAAAAAATGATCAGTCATCATATGAAATTTAAATGATTAAATAGTAAATAATACTATTTAATGTTTTATCAAATAAATTGTCATATTTTTTCTCATAATCTAATTTCACTTTTTAATTATCTAGTACCTATATCAAACAAACAACTTTTTATCCGTACAGAACATAAATTCCTTAGAGCTTAGCCAAAAATCAGTCTATTTTGTCTCTTCCTGTGATTAAAAACTTTTTTTTATAAATATAATTTATGTAATGTCTCGTATTTTGTGATAATATCATCTTAGTTGGTTGCAACAAATTGCTTTTTAGCAATAAGCCCGCCAATTTATATAAACTCACATCAGTTTGATATAAAAGCACATTAAAGCTAATATTTTTTTATTTGATTGTTCTAGAGATGCAGAAGATGGTTCAACTGTGATCACTCGTGCAGGTTTTCAATTCCTGTTGCTCAATACTGGCCAGCAAGTGTGGCTCTTCTTACTTCACTATCTACACACGGCTGGCCAACGTGGGCTAGACCCAGCGCAGTGCCTGGCGTTCCTCTTTCAACTTAGTTTTAGCACACTTGGAAAGGTAATGCGGTTTTTGTAATTAACAGATTATTTTATATCACACTATTTATTGTCACAGTCTACTTTTGTACTTATGAAAAAAAAAAAATTTCAGGACTACAGCACAGATGGAATGAGTAGTAATATGTTAGTTTTTCTACAACATTTAAGGGAATTTGGACTTGTCTACCAAAGAAAAGTACGTACTAATTTATAACTCTACTTACGCCACTAATACATGGAGTAACAAAACTCGTAGTACAACCCAAAAACTGGTGAATCTACATCATATTTAGAGTCGAATGTGTAATATGACTTTTTTAATCTAAGCTTGAAAAAAAAAAGTTTTCTTCTCATAAAGGCTAGTAGTACCTCAGATTAAGGCTCTAGTCCCATTCTGTTCCCATACAAAATCAACACACTTTTTAGGTACATTCGGTAGCACGGTAACCTGTGTTTTGAGAAATAATTTATACCGCGAATTAAAGATAGTACGTTTATCTAACTCTGTGGCGAAAAAAACTTTAGGTGTACCATAATAATTTAATATTTAATTATTGAAAGACTGCAAGACCGCGATTGCTTCATTTATTGCGCGCACGGCGGCAGTCGGCAGTTGAGATTCTGCCAGGAAGGACGCGTCTCCACGCTCGTCACGCTGGTGACATACTATACAGTTTTTGATGACAAAATCATATTATTTTGTATTGGAGATATACTGGATATGTCTAAATAGTAATCATTTCATAGAATAATTCACCAAATACATATTTAATTATATTTTAATAGCTTATTTTATTAAAAAACAAGAAAAATATTTCGGCTCATAAAAATGCCACGTGCGTTACAAACTCGTATCTCTTGTGAAACTTGTAGTTTTGTATTTAAAAAGGGTTGTTTTGTTACACATCACCAACATTCATTGCTAAAGTAAATTTGGCTTTTTTGTATAAACGTAAAATTTGCTGAACACTGCGTTTCCATTTGTAGCCTAGCCTAGCCTAGTAAATATCGAGCAACACAACACTCGACTGAATAATAATAATAATTATGATTATTATTATTATTCCATCTTCTGTGTCCGCCTCGTAGCATAGTGATAGTGCATTTGGCTACCGCGCATGAGGTCGCGGGTTCGATTCCCGTAGGGGGTCGACATGAAATATTTATTTAAATGTGATTTTCACATTTATATTTCATGTGTGATACCCCGCGTCGCAAATAAAACCGATAATCGCCTAATTCGCTAGTGCGCAGCTTGACCCCCAGAGTTCTTTTTACATGACGCGACCTATACTGACGCGTAAGACTGATCATCCTACTTTCATGTAATAAAAATGATCATGAGACACTGCACTTGTACCAATGAAGTGCCCTATGCACCATTGGGTGCGGATAAGGGAAAGTAGTATGAAAGTAGATTGAATGCAGTTGAAATGCGATCTCTCAGGCGAATGTGTGGTAAAACTATGCATGATCGGTGCACTAATGTTGAAATTAGAGTAGAATGCAAGGCTGAGATAAGCATTATCGACAAAATTAAGAAAGGTCTTTTACGTTGGTTTCGGTCATGTAGAGCGAATGGATGATGAAAGAACGGCTAAAAAAATATATGATGCGACTGTGCCTGGATGTAGAAGTCGAGGAAGGCCGAGAAAGACATGGCATGATCAAGTTAAACAAGTGCCCGAAAGTGGGCATGTAAGAAGTCGGAATAATCGATGTGCGTGCATGAGAAAAATGTATGAATGTGGAGGAAGCAAGAGAAGTATGCCAGGACAGAGTGGTGTGTGGCGTTCTATCCTTTCTGACTACCCCTTCGGGGAAATGGCGTGATGGTTAGTTAGTTAGTTAGTATGTTTGTAGTATTTCAAATAAAGTAGGTAGATGGCAGATGTAAGATTATGATAGAGAACGCCCTTGAAGTTTATTTATACGAAACGGCGCTCTATAAATTAACCAGAATAGTAATAATAATGCGGATTTATTTCAAACAAGTAGGTACAAACAAATAGACCATCTCCGTTTTTGTCAGTTCATCGTCAATATTAATTAGTCCCGCGTCCCGCGTCAAAAGGTATATTTTTTACTAACGAAAAACAAAATATAAGCATGTAAATAGAATTTACCTTTTTAAAATGTGGCAAATTTTAGTATACAGATATTAGTAAAATGAAAATGTTCAGACTTGTTGGATAGAAACAGGATGGTCAAAAATGTATTGTACTTACACTACCTACATCAAATTCGATTTTAGTTCTATTTAATTATCACAATCGAGTTTGAATGAAAAAAAAATTTTTAGGAGTTCTTTAAAATAAATAATAACGCAATCAACAAAAAATAGCACATTAATTTTTTTATTTGCATAAAAATAAACAAGGTTACAATAATAATTATGATCTTATTGAAAATATGTTGTTAACTAACTAACCAACCATCACGCCATTTCTCCGTAGGGGTAGGCAGAGAGGATAGAACGCCATACCACTCTGTCCTGACAGACTTCCTTTGCTTCCTCTACATTCTTACATATAGAGTGAGATCTTATATCGGCACTTTTCATGACATCAATGTGATATCTATTTGTTTCTAAAACTATTTTTTCCATCACATCGACACAGAGAGCAAGTAAAATATTGAAAACGGCTTTGTTCGGGATCCGGGATTTCGTTTTTAATGTATAGTAGATATACTGTATTTAGTAATATTGATATGATAATAAGAAAAAAAGTGATCCATTTTGACACTCAATAAACATTTTTCTTTTTGATTAAACTTATTTACTTATTAATTATTCTATCAAACAATTAATGTATTCTTTTTAAAAGTAAATAATTAAACCAATTAAAAGACAACATTTATTACGGCACGTCAAATAATAAATGAAATTGTCGTAGTGTGTACGTACATATAAATAAACCGGGATTCTTAGAAATAACATTAGTATTCTCGTATTTTTTATTTTTACAAAAATACTCTATAAAATCATCAATGTATATTAATTTCTTACGCATCCTGTACTAACCCAAAGCCAATACTAACACATAAACAAATATATGTGTAATATGAAGTTATTTAAATGTGTGCGTGACAGTAATTGGCCTGATTGGTTTAAAGTTTAGCTAATACTAACGCATAAACAAATAATATGTGTAATATGAAGTTATTCAAATGTGTGCGTAAAGTGGCATGGTCTGATTGGTTCAAAGTTTATGTTGTACGTATATTCTGACGCACTAAACATTTTGATGCTAAGAGACATCTGGTGATAATAATTTTTCCTAAAAAAGGTGACGAATTTATGCATAGAAATTTGGGACTAAGGCCTTAAGTAAAATTGTACAAATTTCCAATGAAATGCGGTTTTGTATTTTATTTTATTTATGGATACTATTAATTTGACTAAATAAATTATATTTGATCACAATTTGCAAAAATTTATGAAAAAAAACATCAACTTCGGACTCAAATTTTCTCGAAAACAATGGGTCAAAAAAAAAAAACTACACAAATTGACTCCAAATATGACGTAGATTCACTGGTTTCCCGCTTGTACATCGAGTTTTGTTACACGGTGTATAATCATTACCTTGAAAATCATTTACTTAAGGAAAAAATACTCTTCATTTGCTACGAGCTGGTATAAAAGCTGTTTATTTATAACAGAACATAAGATATTTGTCCTACATCTCCTATCTGTTTTTCTATGCAGTATGTCATTTACAGCGTAAAGCGGGGAGATTTTATCCCACAAGATTGGCTTTAAATATTGCCTGCGCTCGTGGAGTCACCCCCAAGGCTATTAGCACCACCTCCGCCGCATCAGCCACTGGATACATTGTCGTAGAGACAAACTACAGAGTGTACGCGTACACGGACAGTAGTTTACAGGTTGCCTTGTTAGGACTCTTCACAGAACTACTTTACAGGTAACAATACTTTATGTTGTATGTTGACTCGGGTTAGATCCATTTTCCAAGTTGCTGTAGCATAAAAAATGAATAAACATTAAGTCGATTAATGACAGCAAATTAATGGCTGCAGAGGCAGAATCAGAATCAATTTTGCAACCATTCGGTTTTAAAAACTAAAATGGAGGAGTCCGATTAAATAAGTTTTTTTGTGCGTTTATAATTCACATTATTTCCAAATCTAGTAAATTACATATTTCAAAGGTATCTTAATCTTATCATATTTAATTTGATCTTCTGGTTGCTTAGACCTTGATTTGTCCATTTGTTTTTCAGATTTCCTAATTTGGTAGTCGGTGTGTTGACCAGAGAATCTATCCGACAAGCATTACGAGGTGGAATCACAGCTCAGCAGATTATTAATTACCTCGAACAACACTCTCATCCGCAGGTTTGATATATTAAAGAATTTTGCAACCCCTCCTTTATCCTTTACTCTTTTAACGACAAATTGGTGCTTTCAACTTCGGAATATTTCATAATCTTAATATAATACTTTTCACTTTTACAGATGTTAGCGTCAGAATCATATACTCAAGGACGGTCTTCAATTCCTCCTACTGTAGTTGATCAAATTAGACTTTGGGAGAATGAAAGAAACAGATTTACATACACAGACGGTGTTGTGTACAATCAATTTCTTTCTCAGGTAAAATATTTGTATTTTATATCCCTACAGAGATGAGGTAGATTTTTTTCCAAATTCAGGAATGTGGATATTCGAGCGTTTACAGGTCTTATGAACTGTCATTGGCTGGGTTAAGTGGCCACTTTATGTAGGTACTACAACATTCCCCATTCCGCTTATTAGCGAATATCCACACCAGGTAACATTTTTGATTTTGTATATATATGCTACGAATCGAGAATCATCCACCAGCATGTTGAAAGCTCCATCTATGCATTGATATTGAAGTTAATTATTTATTAGCAAATTACTTTATTTTTGTAATTAAGACTCTTCTGACAAGTTAAATTAAGTACTAGTAATCGCCTGCAGATGACTCTGCAATTTATTTTACTTATATTTAGACCAGGAATTTTATAAGTGAGAAGTGAAGTGTTCAAATACTTGTACACAAATCTGGATTTTATCCCAAGACGGGAGTAGGTATATATTTTTATTTTATATCTTATATTTTATATCTATATAAAATAAAAATATATACCTACTCCCGTCTTAGGATAAAATCCAGATTTGTGTACAAGTATTTGAACATGCCCAAAATGTCGTATAAAATATTGGTTTTTAATACTATGAAATAGAAAGTTTAAATTTAAGTGTGTAAGAAATCTGAGATCTTTAAGTCTTTAATTGCAACAATTTTACAACCCAGCTGAATACAACGATATAAGTGCATTTGCGGCTGGTAAACTCTTTTTTCTTACTATGCATTTGTATTTTATTGCTTGAAAGTGCTATTTATTTTCTATTTCGTGTGCAGGCTTTTTTATTTTGGTTAGGTTTAGGTATCGAAACTCTCAGTTCACAGTTTTAATTTTACTGTTAAGTTAATTTGTTTCTTTTTTTCAGGCAGATTATGTGGTGTTAAAGGAGCACGCCCACCAGTTAGGTGTTTTGGTCTGGGAAAATGAAAGAACTAGAACAATGGTTGTAACCAAACAGGGTCATGATGATGTGAAAAAATTTTGGAAGAGATATTCCAAAAGTTCATAGTGATATTTTCAATGTATTATTAGCCAATCAATTGTTTTTGTATTTAAAAACTAAATACAAAACATCATCATCATCAATCCTTTTCCGCTCTCTATGTGGAGAATATTTGGATTCTATAAACTGCCTCCAAGCTAAGCGATTGGCTGCCATTTCCTGTGTATCTACCCAAGTCAAGTCCACTTCCCGCAACTCTGACGCAAACTGTCGAAGGATTGTCGGCAGTGGACGTCCAGGACGTTAGGAACCTGATGCCTTTAAAAATTGGCAACACGGTTAAGGATCTTCCTTTTTGATAATCAAATTGAGTATATACTAAAGTTTATTTTTACCATTAAGCGTATGATTTGATCTCAGAAGTGCTACATGAGTTCGCCTGATGACAATACGAAACATTGAGTTAATTAACTTCCTTTTTTTGCATTTTACACTATTATGTGCTATGTAAAGTACGCAACTCTATCACCCGTTGATTAAATTGATCATAAAATGAGTTGAGTGAGTATCACTTTAAATTAAATGTGACAGGGAAAGTCTGCTGTCTGATTACTAAATGACAGCTAAGTGCAAAAATATAAATTTTGTCTACAAGCAAAAAAAAAAAAATCTTGCCTCTTTAAGTTTAGACGACTTATATGATTTCACTATAATCTAATATAAATAAATAAATGATTTAATTTGAAACAGAATTTAGTTTTGATAATCTGGGCGGTGAGGGTGTTAACCCTAAAACATCCAGCATATCTTTAAGTAGCCATGGAATCGATTTCACAGGAAATACCTCAATTCTGATAATTTTTAGAAAAATATAACTCAATTTGGAAATCTATGATACTACATTTAGTCAAATCTGATCTTAGTTTTATTATCCGTGTATAAAAATAAATATTGTCTTTCAAAATGTCTTTCTTTATTCTCCTATTCTCATGATGAAGCGACAAGAGCTGATGAAATTTAAAAAAATTAAGTTTTATAGATTTAAAACACTTATTTCTTATTTAAATTATCAATCACATTTAACTATGTTTAGATTAATTAGTATGAATAAATATATTAAAAACTTTATGCCATTTACCAACAAATTAATTTTTAATATTATTGATTTTATAATTTTTTATTTATCTAGGTTTACCTACTTGTAAAGAAAAGAAACAACAATATTGCGATTAGTATTTCATTCAAACAATATATTATACAAATAATATTGGTACATTTTCATGATTATTTTATTGTTAGTTTATCATCAGCTTCTAATGTCTTGTAATTATTTTCCAAATATTAAAGGAGGAAGTACCAGGGCCAGTGTTAGAAATTTGGGTGTGTTTTCAAAATGACATTTCAGATTTACTGAAAGCCACAAAAGTTCAAAAAAAATTATCACGTATATTTCAAACTATTTTTGAGGGAAATAGCGTAACTGATTATTGAAAAAGTGCTGTAGTACATAGGACCCATCTACTAATCATAACATATTACTAGATTATATATTAAACATAACGCTAGAAAAAAGTGGCTAATCAACAGATGTAATAACATATTATATTATTTAAATAATAAACAAGTTAAGTACTTTTTCAGCATAGATATTACGTTTTTTATCAACTCTTTAGACCTGTAGAGGCTTACGCAAACTTTTTGTACAACATTTGAATTGTAAAGATTGATATTCACTAAAAATTAAAAAAAATAAAAATCATTGGATACACATTCAAATTCTTTATACAAAGTGGTTTTGTAAACCCGAAATTGTTTATTTTGATTAATGTGGTATTGCTTTGCAACTATATAACATTGTGACGAATAACACCTTCATTATCATTTCACTGATTCAGCTCTTAAGTCATTAAATTATAGAGTACTGTATAACATATTGATCTAAATTTAAGTTAATGATTTATCACAGATAGCGATATATCGGACCAGTCCTCCATCTCGAACTTCTTGCAATCGACCAGTGTGTCGGAGCATAGGAATCAAGTTTAATGTGTGTTTATCAATCTTCCCGCCCATTGCAATCTTCAAGTCGTCTTGTGTTATAAACAGCTTTCCTGTAAAATAATAATCAATTGAAATCATTTTAAAATTTAATCAATTTAAAGTAAGAGCAGAATGATATTAAGTCGTAATCATCCTATGTTTATCTGTCACTTCTAGCAGGTAGCTTCCATGTTATAAGTGGATAAAACCAACAGTTAAGTTATTACCTTTCGTTTGTGGACATTCCTGTCTTTGGAACATCATATATTTATCCTTTTCCAACCTCTTCTTTAATGTGGATTTAGCAGTATGAAGGAGTGTATATTTTTCTACTAAGCATTTGTTTATTTTATCCACAAATGAGTTGATTGTGTCATATGACACCCTTCCACGCATATATCTGAAATTAAAATGAATAAATTTATCGTACCAAAAATTAAGGTTTTTCCGGCGGATTAACATCATCCTAATTCAAATAAATGTGAAGTTTTTAGCGTTTTGGCGGTATAGCATGCCCGTTTTTACATAGCTTTTTAATCGAAGGAATGCTTTTTGTAATATTCATAGAATCGTAAAGTTATTCGTAAATCGGAAACATGTAAATAACCTTACCCCGGTATTTTGGAAAACTCGGATTGAGTTAAGTATTTGACATCTTTATGTACGTAGATTTTCTGGGCACTCGCTGTAACATTATCAGCAAAGTCTAAATGCCGTCTTGTTGGTAATGGAGTAAGAGCGTCTTGACACATCATCTGAAAGAAATTATATATTGTACTTTTCCAATTATTTTATTGTCTTAAGTAAATGAGAGGAGTCCAAATTTTAAACAAATCGTCATCGTGGAAGAGAGCTAACCGTAAGCCAGGTCTACCGCCGTGACTGCTTCCTTTTATATTGGTGGTTATCCTAGTTAAAAGTTTAGTTTATTTTGGGTCAACTCCTAAAAAGTTTGCCCATCTTTGGAGTAGATTATTTAGTTTAGGTATACAATAAAATAAAACTTACTTCTACAGCCACATTCTCTTTGTCATTGTGCTCGTCTAATACCGATAGCTTATTAAATTTACTGGGAAGATTATCTTCTATATAACTTATTTTAGATTCCAAGAACTTGGCATCTTCTTCTAAGGCTGAGATTTCAGGAAGCAATTCATTCATTTTCTTTAACTCTCCTTGGGCTATCTTCATATTACTATTTATTTTTCCTATCAATGCAAAGGCATGCTTAGTTTGGTCAACAAGAAACTTTTGATCTTGGATAAGATTTATAACTTCGGATATGTGATTCTTCTTTTGGTTTTGAGATAGAATAAGTTCATCCAGGCTCTGGTAATCATCAATAGATTTTTCAGAATCCATTTTTGTATTTTATTACACTTTTGAACTTGTAAGATATTGGATAATCGATAAGACATCCAAGAAATTTAAATAAAAAGTCTTCAAAAACAAAAGCACGAGCTAAATTTCAAAAATGACAGTTGTCAGTTTTTGGTCAGTGTTCATTGAATTGAAAATAGCAAATATCTAAATAATGTTGCCATTAGCGTGTATATTATTGTACGTATAAAATATGTGACGCACAAAGACATGTGATTTCACTCGTCCCAATGAGGGAATCCACTGTTTTCTAAAGTATTTTTTTTCTATAAACTTACTAATTTAACTAAACAAAAAAAAATATTTAATAATTTTTTTTATAAGTTATTGATGAAGATACGATTTTTTAAAGTTGCACATTTCAAATACCGCGCTAAATACCAACTATGTACTAACTGCGTCGCTTTTTGCAGGAGTGACGTCATAAAACGGGTTGTTTAAGGCCATGGTATTTCTCCAGCCAGTAACAAAACTGTCAGCAAACTGACGCGGGAAGCACAGATAAAATATACCGTCGACTCAACTGTCATATACTGTTAACAGCTGTTCTAGGTAGACTGAATGGCGGCAATTAGTGAGTATTCTATGATGGTGGCCATCTTTTTTGCAATAGAAGCTTGTATGTAGATTGTATTCCATATTAAAAATGCCATGGAACGCGGCTACGGAGGTTTAAAAACAGAAACCGGAAACACTACACTTAGATACAAGGAGTGACGTCATTGTTTAAGATTTTGAAATGAATGCTATTCTCAACATTTTTTATTAATTTTTGCGTGCGTTTTTTGGGATATTTCATCCCACTTCAAAATTTTTAAATATTCGCGTCTACACGAAAGCATTTTTAAAATTCAATTCCGGGTAGCAGTGGATTTCCTCATTAAATGTATTATATTTTTTCCGCCCCGTGATGTAGTGGATAGTGCGTTGGACTACCATGCATGAGGTTGCGGGTTCGATTCCCGAAGGGGTCAATATGAAATATAATATTGAATTGTGAGGGTTTTTGCATAAAAATCATTTGTCATAATAAAATATATTATGCCTAGGTACCTAGGACTGGCTCTGAAACAGAACTAATCTTCTCACCTTCGTGAAACAAACTATAATGATTCACTCCTACTAAGTACCTACCAATGTGTACCCGGTACACCTATGCACTTTTTACTAAGTAGGTACTACAACATATTGTGAAATCTGAAATTTAGTTGTTGAGCTCAACTAATCCATGGATTTCACATGTGTAGCAATGATCGGCTTGTGTTTGTTTTTTATTTTTTGGTGGTTTCATTTCAATTTTGAGCTTTAAACATCTAGTTTAAAAACTATAACTAGGTATTCTCAGAAATAGGGAAGCAATCATGTACCTAAACATAAAAATATACCTAATCAAGACATCAGGAGCTCACTAATATCCTAAATCCTGACACGAGGCCATAATACACCGTGTAACAAAACTCGATGTCACACTCATTAAACAGCTGTCATATTAATCATACTAAATTTAATCTTAGGTAAGTACTTAGGTACTATAATAATTATTTTTATATAAGGCCTTTGAAGTGATTGTTCACAAAAGACCTAACCTTACCGGTAAAAACCTTTTTTATTAGACCAGACAGACGAGTCCCATGTTACTGCGCTACTCCAGACGTCCAGATTTTATAAGTTATGGCACTTCCAGCTACTGAGTCGCTTCTGCGCTTACGGCCGTTAACTCCGAAAGAGGCGGGAACGGTCCCTCCATCCGCCATTATCCAGAGCCATATCTCCTCGCTGCTCTCTGATCTGATTTGGTTACGAACCACCGTCCGCGGTATGCAGAGCAGAGAGCTGGCTTGACAGCGCGTCTACCGGACTGCAGAGTGCCGAGTATTTCCGTTTCCAATGTGAAAAATTGAAAAGTTTTCTTGAGACAATATTCATTTATTTTCCTCATACAACTTAGATTCATTCGTACTAAATAATGTATTGAATTGTTTAAATTGAAATCTTTTTTGAAAAATTTTCCTTGACCTCATAAGGTCCAACCTAGAAGAGCATGTTCTTTAAGAATATTATCTACCTACCTATATTTTGAGAGTAAAAAGATGCGATCCTGGACTGATTATAGGTTTCAACCTACTTTCCTATTAGCTTGGTAGATAGGTAAATGCTATAAGACAAAACTACAGTAAAAAAACAAGTCATAATTTAATAAAATATTTTGATTAGGTATACCTAGGTACTAGGTACACTTTCCTACTTCACACGTTTTCTTTCAGACGAAATTTCTGGTTCAAGTTTCATTACAAACGCATGATGAACATTAACAAAATCTTCTTCAGTACCTACTTACCTACCTACTTGAAGTCTGAGCAATGTTTGTTGATACTGACGTCCTTTTTCTTCTCCCCTAATTAGTAGATCGGTAGGTACTTATTATATAGGTACACGCAAAGAATATTGATGTAGGTACCTACCTAAGTAAGATTTTGAGTTGGTTTGACTGTTGGTACCTACAATAAGTTAGTATTCACGTAGTAGGTATGTATTAGGTCTGTAAAATCTGCATTTTGAAGGGGAAATTTTTCTTGGCTAAGGTCCAGTGCTCGCCAAGTATTTCTTGTAATTACTTCGTTTTGTGTTTCGCGTTGTGGTGGGCAGATAGGCAACGGAATTTCCGCCGATCAGACGTATTCAAATCAAGCACTGCCCTGATTTGAATACGCGGCAGTCTCTTTGTGAAATGGCGACTATTGTTTTTGGCGGGACTCGGACGGTCGCGACAGCGAGCGCTTCGCACACAAAAAGATATACAAGAGATAAGCTGCCCGATCCCTATAATAAGTATTTACCTTGGAGGAATCACTATAATAATAATAATAGTATTTACTTTAGTACCTTCCATAAGACATAAGATTGTTCATACATAAGACATAAGTCAATCTAACGTCTTGTATAATTAATTGAGAAGGCCAGAAAGCCTCAAAGAAAAGCGCTACTAAGCAGGAAACTAAATCAAATAACGTGCCTTCATTTTCATGTTATTAGTTAGATGCTACTAAATAGATAGTAGGTAGTAGGTCAGCGGTTCTTAACCTTTTTGACTGGCGACCCTAAATACACATAAATTTGATGCCCGCGACCCTGAATGTATTATTTTATTTTCCAGTGATAGCAAAACCGTAATAGTAATTATAGAATATGAAAAGTTATTAATTAATTAGAATTAAAAAACGTTTTTTGAAGTTATACTTCTTTGCGCCCGTTAGACACTTTGGGTGGGATGTTGGTCGAGAAACCGCGTCACGCTGATTTTTAAGAGAAAATGGCGCTTAAGAGAAAATGGCGCCACAGTCACTGATGCTTGTATTGGTCTGACTTTGACAGTTGTCATTCTTTTTAGAAAATACGCTATTGCAATGGCTTCGGTTTTTCTCCATGACTTAAAGATGAAAGAATGATTATAGAAGAAATAACTGATAATGATAATTTTTCTTTACGACTTTATTGGAATCAAACAAACCAGGATTACAATATTACAGTTAAAAATATTAAATGTTCTTTTTTATCTTCAAAACATTTTGTTATTAATGACTACCTTGGTGTTGCATTTTCGAGCAAAGAAGATTTATGCGTGGAGTTAAATTTATAGCAAGTGCACATCGCATGTCATGCTGAGGATTCAGTCTATTCCTACACTTATTTTTTATGATTGCAAGGCAAGAAAATCCTGCTTCACACAAATAAGTAGTCGGGAATGGTAGCAGAGCTTTTTCAGCTTCATTGCTCAGTATAGGCTTCCCTGATAGTTTCGCCCAAAATTTCGTGATTCAATGCCCATTACATCTACTTCAAATGGATTTCTTACCCAACTATATTTCTCGATTACGACATTTTGTGGAATATATCTTTCCATTTCATTTCCAAGTTTTGT